>JAFVLL020036282.1:0-18918 GCA_021397915.2 Tor tambroides | reverse complement strand
CCCTGGGGTTACTCCCACGTGAGTTATGGTTTGAGTCGTTCCCCATCATAGCACGGCGTGATTGGACTGGTTCCCATACAAGCGTCTTACGACGCAGTACGAGTGAAAATATCGAAAGGGAACGTACTCGGTTACTATCGTAACCTCGGTTCCCTGAGATATGGGAACGAGTACTGCGTTCCTGGCCGTGCTATGAGCTGCACGCCTCAGTCGCTTCATTCGAAGAAATCTGAGATGCGGCGGCGGAGCGGCCGCTTATATAGCCAGACGCCCCGCCCATTTTGGCGGGCTATGGCGGGCTGCATAGCCATAGGCTCGCTCAGCGCCGCCGCCGAGCCATTGGTTCGTTTTTATAGCACTGCACGAACCAATGGACGTGCAGTTTCACTGCGTGATTGAAAAGGCTTCAGTGGAAGAGGAAAAATGTTTTTCCCATACAAGCGTCTTACGACACAGTACTTGTTCCCATATCTCAGGGAACCGAGGTTATAATAGTAACCGAGTACGTTTTTTTTCCTTTTACAGCATAAAACATTGCAGTATTACTCAAAATAATGCATATATAAGATTAATAAAAATGTATAAGATCCTCTATTTTTATTCAATCAACAGTATTTAACATTTTGCATTTAATAATAATAATAGTAATAATATTTTTTGTAGTTTTGCAGCATCAAACATGTAATATTACCCAAAACAATGCACACGTAAAATATTAATAAAATGCTTAAGATCCTCTCTTTTTATTCATTTTACATCAATGGTATGTATCATTTTGCATTTAATAATAATATTTTTATTAATAATAAAACAATAAATATTTTAGTTTCATTTTTTACAGCCTATAACATTGCAATATTACCCAAAATAAGGCACATATAAGATATTAATACAAATGTATAAGATCCTCTCCTTTTATTCATTTTACATCAACAGTATTTAACATTTTGCATTTAATAATATATATATATATATATATATATATTTACTTTTGCAGCATAAATCATTGTAATATTACCCAAAATAAGGCACATATAAGATATTAATACAAATGTACAAGATCCTCTCTTTTTATTCATTTCACATCAACATTATTTAAAATTTTACATTTAATAATAATAATAATAATATTTTATTTTATTTATTTATTTTTTACTTTTGCAGCATAAAACATTGTAATATTACCCAAAATAAGGCACATATAAGATATTAATAAAAATGTATAAGATCCTTTCTTTTTATTCATTTTATATCAACAGTATTTATCATTTTGCATGTAATAATAATAATAAAACAATATTATTAGTTTCATTTTTTACTTTTACAGCCTTAAACATTACCTAAAATAATGCTCTAACAAAATACTAATAAAAACCAAAAAGTGGCATTCGAGTAAACAAACATTCATTATTCATACTATTGGATTAAATTATGATAAAAGGGTTTCCATGCTATAAATGTATCAATATTGTTTAAAAAAGGCTCTTTGTTCAGTAATATTTTGCATAATGAGGAGCAGCTAATCTGTGAACCAGCAGATCTCTTCCTGTCCAGCTTTCCAAGCAATCATCCCTCTTACATGACACATACAACATGTGTGAGCTCTGAGGCTGCACGGACAATTGCTCTGCGCAGTGGCACATGACATCTGACATATGCAGCCATGCATGAGGAAAATTAGTGGCTGGACAGAAAACGGTATATGGGGCTTTTAAGAGCATTCAAAACTCTACATCACTCACATGAGAGCAGCTCATGCTGACATTGACAAGGAGTGATAGTGAACAGATTGCAAAACAATGAGGGGAAAACAGATGCACGCAGCTCCTTCTACATTCAGAGAAATCTCTGATCGTCTGGAGCAATCTTCAAAAGGATGGGAGCAATTCACAGCAGGATTGTATCAATTTTCCACAGGTGAAAGGGAGAGCTTTTTACTATTCACAGCGTGACGGCTCACAGACCCCTGGGAAAAGTAGTCACACCTGCATGGAGGAAGGAGAAAAAAAAAGTGAGAGCGTAAAATACAGGAAAAAGCACCTAAATGAGGCATAGAGTTTTTTTAGAGGTGGAAAACAAATGGACCAAAGCAGTATAGACACACACAGAGGATTACAAACACACTCACTGGGATTACAGAGAAGCACACATGCCCCCAAAAACACACGTCACAGGATTACGCCAGCGCTCTCTGCTACATCCATCATGGGTTTCTAGGCAAAGCTGAGGGCATCAGCAGCAAAAATGACATCATGCCATGGCCTAATGTGATCTTTCCACTTCCGCTGCAGTCTGTGATGCAACTGCATGTGCGATGCGCAGATTACACACGGATCACACAGACTGAGTGACGCTTCAGAGACTCAAATTACCTTGCGATTTGGAGAAATGCAAATGCAGGTTTTATTAAGATTCATCTGCAACACACCAGCTCAACTAATAGGAAGAGTTCGGCTAAAAATGAAATGAAATCTTTATAACATTTATAGTGACTATGCGGTGTCAAGTTTCAAAAAGCACACACACTAACAAATAGTATAATGTGACTAGTTCACCATGTTCAGAATATAGCCTAACACTTAAACCATTATTCATTTTTTTGTCATTCACACAAAGCTATCGTACATCTTCATGATCAAATACAGAGCGCAAGTCATATTGGCCATGTTTATAGTACTTTTACAGTTCATGGTGCTTTTTGGTTTTTGATTAGTGTTGTTTTAGTATTATGTAAATTTGAAAATAATAATAATAATAATAATTATATATATATATATATATATATATATATATATATATAATAATACTGGACCACAAAACCAGTCTTAAGTGTCAATATTTTGAAATTGAGATTTATACATCATCTGAAAGCTGAATAAATAAGCTTTCCATTGATGTATAGTTTGTTAGGATCAGACAATATTTGGCTGAGATACAACTATTTGAAAATCTGGAATCTGAGGGTGCAAAAAAATCTAAATATTGAGAAAATCACCTTTAAAGTTGTCCAAATGAAGTTCTTAGCAATGCCTATTACTAATCAAAAATGAAGTTTTGATATATTTACGGTAAGAAATTTACAAAAAAAATTTACATGGAACATGATCTTTACTTAATATTCTAATGATTTTTAGCATAAAAGAAAAATGGATAATTTTGACCCATACAATGTATTTTTGGCTATTGCTACAAATATACCCCAGCGACTTAAGACTGGTTTTGTGGTCCAGGGTCACATATATCCTGCACACTACTCAAACTTGCAGCATTACAAAACTGTATCAGAAACATTTGGGGTTACAAAACACGCAAAGTTTCAGCAAATTTAAAAAAAAAATCTCAATAAGAGCAATAGGTAGCAACCTGGTCTTGTGACGAAAACATACCTGTGGGAACTTTTTCGCAAGATGCGAAATATGTAGCACCATGTACGTTTCATGACATATTCGATGTGAAATGTCCACTGGGTGGCGATAAAAGAGTGTTAGTTTTTTCCCCCAGAACAGATGGACGTACATATGGTATGTTTTATGTGATGTTGGTTTTGTACGTGTCACCGCAGCTCTGACTTGAAATTTCCATTGAGTGGCACTATACGTCTAATGCTCTGTGACGTTTTAAAATACCATCTGTGCTACACCTAAACCTACCCGATAGTATGAACAAAAGCCAATGTGATGTAAAAACGCAATCACAAGCATGCTATTTTAGCTTGTTTTTCAATCTCTCATCTTTCAGCTCTTTTATCATGAGGCATGTTTTTGATGGGATTCGTACCCGAGGATTCCGCATCCTAAGTCCAATTCATGCTGGCTGAGCTACCGAGCAAGCTTGTTACTTCCGGAAAGCGAAACAACATATGGAGCTGTAATCATAACTGTGTACGAAAACGATTACAAGTGCTCGATGTTTTACTGCCTCTAGTGTTCATTTCTGTTGGAAACTTCAGTGATATATACTTATTGGTACGTATTTCGTGTCTTGCGAAAAAGTTCCTAGAGGTACGTTTTCGTCATGAGATCAGATAGCAGCAATATGCGCAACAATAATAAAAATTCTAAATCTACATGACCAACAAAAACAAAATAAGTCTACATTACAAAAATACTGTAGTAGTAAATCTTTACATCACTAACTAAAAACATCACAGCATACAACATGTGTCAAGAAAATACAATTTTTATATGATAATAAACATCATACAAAATAATTAAATATTTATATTTTAAGACAGTATTTGTTCTTATTTTGAACTAGCCTTTTGTCACAAACTCGTGGGAGCAAGGAGCGAGGAGAACATTCAATAATCCTTTTATTGAATCCAACACCAGGAACATGGAACTTGGGGTTTAGACAAACAATACTGGACATGGGAGACAGGGAGACACAGGGCTTATAAACACTGGGACTAAACTAGATAATTAACGAAACATGGCTGGAGACTAATAACTAATGATAACAATGAATGAGGAACGGAACAGGAAGTCCAAATAAGGGCATGAGAGGAGGGGAAACACAAGACACAGAGAGACAAAGTCTGACACTTTTATTGTTATATTTTCAGTTGCTTATAATTTTAGCTTAAGGTTTAACAATTTTGTGATGCACTTGTAATTTTTTATGTTGTGTAAATTCAGAATTGCTTACTCTGGAACAGATGATTTATTTTATTTTACTTTTAAATTTTATTATTATTTATTCATTTTTATTTTATTTTATTTTTTAACTTTCTGATTTATTTTTATTATTATTCTTCAGAAGCTGAGCCCTATTTTTTGAACACATAGCTGAGGATTATTTAGAGACTGTTAGACACAGGCCTGTGGTTTATTTAAAGGGCCAATTTACACACTTAGTGGGGGGTCTGGCCCTACAGTGACACGAAAAAAAAATAAAACAGAAAACAGAGATTTTGTTTTTCATTCCATTTAACTTCACACCATTGAGGATTCTTTGAAACAATATTTTGTTGGGATTGTGGAAATCTTTACAAAACATTTAATCAAACGGTGGCATATTGGATTAGAATCACACGGTTTTTCAAAGCCTTCAAAAAGCTCCATGTCCCAGATCTGAGTTGGGGGAGAAAAAGTCAGACTGACCCAGCTGACTGAAGTGGAGTTGGAAAAGTAGGTGGGCGCCACAGAGTGCTAGAAGAGCCAATGGCCCAGTCTGACAATTCACTTCAGCAATCAGGTCAAAGACAAACCGCAGCTGAGATGCGCGCGCGCACACGCACACGCACACGCACACACACACACTTGTTCTGCTATCCTTGTGGGGACTCTCATAGGCATAATGTTGTTCTGCTGTACAGACCATATTTTCTATCGTCCTACACCAACCCTACACCTAAACCTACCCCTTACAGGAAAATTTTCTGCATTTTTACATTGTCAAAAAACTTCATTCTGTGTGATTTATAAGCTTGTTTACCCGTGGAGACCTCAATTTAGGTCCCCACCGTGACACAAGTCCCCATGAGGCTGTGTGTATTCAGGTCTAAGTCCCCACCAGGATAAAAAAAAACAAGTACACACACACACACACACACACACACACACGTACACTCATGCAAACTATCACACAAACTCAATTACACTCTCTCTGTCTCTCACACATGCACAGAGTGCAAATTGCGGGGGGCGGGGGTGGGGGTCTTAAAAGTATATATTATTTTGCAACGCTCACAAACAGAAGTTGCATTTCCCTGAGGAGGTAACCATAGAAACAGAATGCTGCTCGAAAACTTTCCGTTGTGATTAGTATCAGGCAGTAAGGTGACAAAACAAGACAAGTACTGTCATTACTAATAGCTTTATTACAGATTTGTATAATATTGAAAAAACAGACTGTGATAATTTACACTAAAGGCACCAAATGACAATTTCTGGGTCACAATATGAACCTTGACAGGATTAAGTCCTGAAAATTACCAACAGATTTTCTGATAACAAGGTTTAATTTATGATAATTGGATGCATTAGGTATAAACCAACACTGAACTATTCATTCATTCATTCATTCACAAATACATATCACATTAATTCTAATTTCTACTTAATATATTTTTAACATCTACATAAATTACTTTTTCAAAATTATGAAAAACTAGTTATTATGAAAAAATGCAACTAACAATGAACAAAAAAATTAATTAATAGATATTATATTTAAAAATTAATAATAATCCAGATTAATAAATACAGAAAAATGTAAAAATTGTTGATTATTGATCATTTATTGTTACAGAATGCATCGACTTATGGTAATGTGCTAATTTCTACAAAGTATGTAATTTAACAGTTATATGTGATGATTTTTTAGTTTTTTTCCCATTGAAATGCCTGGGGGAAAAAAGGTCCCAATTAACCTGAATTCACCCCTAAATTAAAATGAGTTTAAATATTCTAAACAAACACTGAATAAATAAATAAATAAATATAGTATAGTATAGTATAGTATAGTATAGTATATTTAAAATGAATAATAATCTAGATGAATAAATACTGGAAAAATGTAAAAATGGTTGCTATATTGTTACCATCAACTAATGGTAATGATGTGAAAATTAGTGTAGTTTTACTGATTTTTTTTAAAGTATACATTTTTATATACTGCTAGTTATAAATATTATAACCTAACCTTAATCTACACCCTAACAGAAAATGTTCTGTACATTTATTTATTTATACATACATACGTACATACATACATATAAACAAACAAACAAACAAACAAATAAAAACTATTTACTTTATTTTATAAATATACTAAAACTATTTACAGTTTTTTTATAATTGATGATGTCCCCGAAAGGAGGTTTTGTTAAATTTAAATTTGTTAAATCGCTTCAAATTTGGGTACAAACCTGCCCCAAAGTAGGTATACACACACACACACACACACACACACAACCAATCACATCCATAAAGCTATAGCTCTTTGCTTTGATTGGCAAGGAACCTCTAAATAAGGAGACTTTGCATGATGGAGAGATTGTGGTGTCATTTCTTCCAGAGTGAGTGAAGAAATTTACCCATCATGCTGCACACTGTTCCATATAGGAACACAACACATACAATTCACCCTCTCTAAAAATAGCTGGAAACTTCAGGCAAGTGGCAAGCGCAGCGCACAATCTCCTCTCTGCACAGCGGGACTAAAATCAGCTCAGTGGACGAATTCAATCACGACTCTAATAATATGCATGGAAATGCAGGGGTGCGTTTCAGTCCGTGAACCCGACTTTGAATAATCTCCTCAAACGGAACAAAACTGCTCCCGACCCAAGTGTCTGACATTAGCGATTTCTCCTCGCTGGAGAGAAAGCGGGAAATCCGCACAAACTAAGAGATCGACGGAAGCACCCCGAGGGCAATGACATCATCACCAGTAACATTGGCATAGAGTATCACAACGACATGATAGAGTGTTTATGCTTTTCTGTGGCGCTGAGCCCATGCAGACTGTGGGTTTTAGACTGGCTTGGATGAGTGGAGGTCAAAACCATAGCCGTCCCACAGTGGAATGGAAGTTAACACTAGTACCCTAAAAACAATATTTGTTGCCATTTTTGTACACACAAGGTTCCAAAGTAACTTTTTGCCACATCTACCATCTACCAACAATATATATATATATATATATATATATATATATACACACACACACACACACACACACACACACACACAGTATCTCACAGAAGTGAGTACACCCCTCACATTTTTGTAAATATTTTATTATATCTTTTCATGTGACAACACTGAAGAAATGACACTTTGCTACAATGTAAAGTAGTGAGTGTACAGTTTGTATAACAGTGTAAATTTGCTGTCCCCTCAAAATAATTCAACACACAGCCATTAATGTCTAAACCGCTGGCCACAAAAGTGAGTACACCCCTAAGTGAAAATGTCCAAACTGGGCCCAAAGTGTCAATATTTTGTGTGGCCACCATTATTTTCCAGCACTGCCTTAACCCTCTTGGGCATGGAGTTCACCAGAGCTTCACAGGTTGCCACTGGAGTCCTCTTCCACTCCTCCATGACGACATCACGGAGCTGGTGGATGTTAGAGACCTTGCGCTCCTCCACCTTCCGTTTGAGGATGCCCCACAGATGCTCAATAGGGTTTAGGTCTGGAGAAATGCTTGGCCAGTCCATCACCTTTACCCTCAGCTTCTTTAGCAAGGCAGTGGTCGTCTTGGAGGTGTGTTTGGGGTCGTTATCATGTTGGAATTCTGCCCTGCGGCCCTGCTCTGCTTCAGTATGTCACAGTACATGTTGGCATTCATGGTTCCCTCAATGAACTGTAGTTCCCCAGTGCTGGCAGCACTCATGCAGCCCCAGACCATGACACTCCCACCACCATGCTTGACTGTAGGCAAGACACACTTGTCTTTGTACTCCTCACCTGGTTGCCGCCACACACACTTGACACCATCTGAACCAAATAAGTTCCTCTTGGTCTCATCAGACCACAGGACATGGTTCCAGCAATGCTGGCAGCACTCATACGTCTATTTCCCAAACACAGCCTCTGGATATGACGCTGAGCACGTGCACTCAACTTCTTTGGTTGACCATGGCGAGGCCTGTTCTGAGTGGAACCTGTCCTGTTAAACCGCTGTATGGTCTTGGCCACCCTGCTGCAGCTCAATTTCAGTTTCTTGGCAATCTTCTTATAGCCTACGCCATCTTTATGTAGAGCAACAATTCTTTTTTTCAGATCCTCAGAGAGTTCTTTGCCATGAGGTGCCATGTTGAACTTCCAGTGACCAGTATGAGAGAGTGAGAGTGATAACACCAAATTTAACACACCTGCTCCCCATTCACACCTGAGACCTTGTAACACTAACGAGTCACATGACACCGGGGAGAGAAAATGGCTAATTGGGCCCAATTTGGACATTTTCACTTAGGGGTGTACTCACTTTTGTGGCCAGCGGTTTAGACATTAATGGCTGTGTGTTGAGTTATTTTGAGGGGACAGCAAATTTACACTGTTATATAAGCTGTACACTCACTACTTTACATTGTAACAAAGTGTCATTTCTTCAGTGTTGTCACACGTATACATAGTGTTGTCACATATACATATATATATATATATATATATATATCAGAGGCAAGGGAGGCAGTGCCTCCTCAAAAAATTGGATGAGAAAATAATCTATATTACAAACATAAATCGCAAATATTACTACTAAATATGGCATTAAAAGTCACTCGTTTTTTATAAAATAACACTGTCCAACAGCGACACCCGCAGGTAAAGTTACAGTGGAGGTTTGCCTCCCCTCGGTCCATAGTCTTAAAACAGAGACCCTAAAGCGTGCAGTGACTTTTCTGGAGGCTCATTGAGATGAATGGGGAAAAGTCACATGAGAGGAGGCAATGCCTCCATCACGCTATAATTGGATATGATCGGTTATGATTGGATGTGATTGGTTCCTGTGATAAATCCCGCCTCTTGTTTTCGTGCGAGCTCTCGGCCTAAATGAAGAAAATGATGGCGTTATTGACTAATTATAAAGTAAGTAAATATTAATAACTCTCCTGCTTAGATACCACTGCTTTGTGTCACGTCAAAATAAAACTTGAAATAGTCTGAAAACGTGATGTCTGCGTCAGTTTTGAGTGAGCATTCAGTGTGATGAAATGAAAGATATATCTTCGTGTCTGTGGCAGTTTACATAGCTTTTATGACGATGACCCGAAAACAAGTTGACTATTAAAAAGAACAGCTGAACATCAGTTCAAAAACAAAAAAATATTGGTAACATTTTACAATGAGGTGTCATTTTAATCTAACATGAACAAACAATGAACATTTATTACAGTATTTACCCTATTAATCTTTGTTTACATTAGTTAATACAAATACAGTTCATTGTTAGTTCATGTTAGTTCACAGTACATAAACTAATGTTAACAAACAACTTTTGATTTTAATAATGCATTAGTAAATGTTGACATTAATATTAACTAAGATTAATAAATGTTGTTTATTCTTAGTTCATGTTAACTAAAGTAGTTAACTAATGTTAACTAATGAAACCTTATTGTAAACAGTTTCCAGAATATTGTTCAAATTGTTACCTTTAGTTATTATTTTGGAATAAATATAAAAATGCATAAAAACACTAGTGCTGTCGTAATTAATCGCGGACACTCCGCATCCCAAATAAAAGTTTTTGTTTACATAATATATGTGTGTATACTGTGTATATTTATTATGTATATATAAATACAAACACATGCATGTATATATTTAAGAAAAACATGTTATATTTATATATTAAATATATTTTTATATAATATAAATTATATGAATATAAATATAAACTTTTAAATACATGTAAATATTTTCAAAATATATACTGTATGCGTGTGTCTTTAAATATACAAAATAAATATATACAGAAGACACACATATATTGTGTAAACAAAAACTTTTATTTTGGATGCGATTAATCGCGATTAATCGTTTGACAGCCCTAATAAAAACACTATGAAATGTATAATTAGTATTAAAATTATTAAATAAAATAAAAAAATAATATTAATAAAATACAAAATATAATTATAATTCTTCTCTTTTTTATGTAATATTTATTTACCCAGGAAAATGTGACAACATTAAGTGTAACAGGGACACATACACACACACACACGCACATACACATACATATAGCTATATAAAACTGCCTCCTCATTTTAAAACACCACCGCACGCCACTGATTATATATATATATATATATATATATATATATATATTAGTGCTGTCAATCACATTCAAAATAAAAGTTTTTGTTTACATAAATTTGGATAAAAGCGTCTGCTAAATGACTAAATGTAAAATAATATATGTGTGTGTACTGTGTATATTCAGATCAGAATCAGAATCAGAATGAGCTTTATTGGCCAGGTATGTTTACACATACGAGGAATTTGTTATAGTGACAGAAGCTCCACAGTGCAACAGGAAGAGAGAAACAGGACAGGACACAGGTAATAAAAGAATAATATACAAATATACAAATAGGCAATGTACAAAATAGCAAAAACAGAATATATAATATAAACAATTGTGTGTGTACAGGTCTGATATGTACAAATTTGAAATGAAAAAATAAGTATGTGTGGTGAATAAATAATGTATAAAAGTTGTGTGTTCCACGTTTAGTGTCAAGTGTTCATGAGATGGATTGCTTGAGGGAAGAAACTGTATGTGTGTGCATGTGTGTGTATTTATATATATATATATATATATATGTAATAAATATACACAGTACACACACATATAATTTGCGGGGGAAAAAAAACTTATTTATCGAAATTAATCGTTTGACAGCACTAATATATAAAAATACACTAATATGACAGTGTATTTACTCGCATTTAATGATCAGTGAGTGTTAATTTTGGACACTGTACACTCCCTGTCAAAGAATCTTGAATCTATGATACAGACAAATCGTGAATGTGAACATAGACACCCACCTATCCAACTCTCTTCCCCTCCCTCTCTACACCCTCACATCCCGTGGGATCAGCCGACCATTTAAATTGAATTCCACATCATTCCAAGAAGCGTCCTCCCTCCTCTGTGACAGATGCGGATGGTTTATTCTAATTGGCACCAAAGGCAGAATTTACTTAGTGAGCATGATCTAACTGCCGTCTCAGCTAATGACTATAATAGCAAGCAGACACTATGGGACTAGCTCTCTCTCTCTCTCACACACACACACACACACACACATAATCCCACACTCTACCCCCTGTAGGCCAAGCTCTAACTCTGACATTTATAGCAGAATAGAAATCATTTAAGCTATGGTCCAGGTTGCTGATATAAGCTCTAACAGTGTAACAGCTTCCACTACCAGCAGGAGAATTTGCAAGACATGACATGCTTTTTGTGTCAAACGTGTGTGTGTGTGTGTGTGTGTGTGTGTGTGTGTGTGTGTATAATCTGAATTTAATGATGTCATCAATTCTGTCATCATTTACTCACCCTCATGTCTCATATTCCACATGATTCTTCAGTCTCATATGATTCTTCAAAAATGCTGATTCGGTACTTAAGTAACTTTTTAACTGTACCATAGATTAAATTATATTTAAGACAAATTATTACCTAATGGCAATCTTGGTATGAACCTGTGCAGCTATGATATTAAGGTTTCAAATTTTCAGCAAAAATAAATACATTTCATCAATAAAATTATCTAGTATCACAGTAAGAGGAGTGCGTGTTGTAGAGTAAACAAACTCTTTTACTGCACATGAAACAATATTAACATTCCCCTAACAATATACAGCACGCACACACACACACACACACACACACACTCTCTGCCATTCTAATAACAATTCTCAAGTCTATTGTTTTTTCCAGCATGACACAGATGTTATAAAAATGTCAAGTACAGAGAGAGCAAGATTGGAAAAGGAAATAATTACCACCATCCTCAGGGAAAAGAGATGCCTGAACACATCACAACCACTTTTACAAAGCAGAAAATATTTCTAAAATAGTACAGCTGACTGATGTTTAAGAAGTGAGAACTGATAGTTTTTCTGTTGTTTTATAAATATTATAACAACATCAAATATTCATATAGCAGAAATGCATTCCTGCAGCACCAGCATCACTAAAACATAATGTTCAATGTCAAATATCTATCAGAACAGTTCATCAACATTACAACACAGCTGAAGTGCAGCCACATCATGCAGAGATATCATATTATAGCCACCTCAATATGATGATCATAAACCACTCAGTGATGCAAGACACAAAGTCGAGGGCAACGGTTGTTTCTCCTTGTGTGACACCTTCTCATGCACGTAGAGCTCAACTTTCCAGAAACATTTCATACTAATTTCAACTTGTGGTTGAAAACTTACCAGTGCAAAATACCATAAGAAGTACAGATTTCAAAGAAACATGGAGTTTTCTGGCAATTACCTGTTAAAACATTGATTTTTTTGTTATGATTAAGTAATAGATTTAGCACGTAGAGTTTTGGAGAACAGCGAACAGGAATTGTGCCACAGGTCTCTCCTTGTGAACTTGCGATAAACACCGTTCATTTTCCATTGGGGAATGATTAAGTCACACAAGCTAAACTTTAATTGAGGTTTAGACCTTGTATGCTGAAGACAGCAGACTGCAAGAGATTAAAGGTTAGGTCTTGAGCCAGCACCTGTAATCAAATGATTTTTCCATTGTAAAAAAAAAAAAAAAAATTACCTTTCCTGAAATGCAATGCGATTCAAGATAACAGGCGAGTTGATACTGCCATTTTTTTATTTGCTTTTCAATGTAATTTTACAGCACTGTAACCATTTTATGGTTCAAGAGCCCTTTGATGGGTCTTTTTCTGGGTCAAACTTACTTGCAGGCGACAAACTGCATGTTAAATGTAAACTTCCTGTAAAGGCATAAAATAAAATAAAATTATTAAACGAAATAAAAAATATAAATTAGCTTGCTAAATTTAAATATAAAAAGGTTATTTTCTTTTGTCACTTGAGATATGGCTGTGTCTTTCTGCCTTGACAATGTAGACATAACAAGGGCACAGAAAGAAAAAAAAAATCAATTCATTCCACAATGTTACCATTCCTATCCAATGGCCAAATATGAAATATGACTACAAATATGTTGGAACAGATTCCTTACAAGGGATTGAAAGCACTTTGTTCTACAGAAAGGCCTTGAAATCAATCAAAGGGGCCTGGCTGAGGGAAGTTAATTCCATGGTGTGTGAGTGTAGACATATTAGAATATCAGTAAGACATTTTCTTCTGTGTGAGTGCTGGAGGAATTTATTCTACAAGGACAACCTGTTAATTCACACGCCAGGCTTGATTTGTGCTTCATAGAGTCAGCCTCGGAGAGTCCAGACAAAAGCTGCATTTAACAAACAAAATGTACAGCACAGTCGATTTGAGTAAGCAGCGTCTGTGACATTCATAAATATATTCAGCTTCTGTTAGATTGCAGCAACAATATTGAACAAATCACAGGAAAATTATGACTGTTTTAAACAAGGAGGAAGGAATTTTGAGGGCCAAAACTGTGATTAAATAAACAAACAAACAAATATATATATATATATATAAATATAAATAAACACACACACACACACACAGACCTACGATTTATATGTTCATGTTCTCTTTCTTTCTTTCTTTCTTTTTCTCTTTCTTTCTCTTTCTTTCTTTCTTTCTTTCTTTCTTTCTTTCTTTCTATCTATCTATCTTCATATACTGTGCAATATACTATAGTATATACTATATACTATACTATACTGTGCACTATAGATAGATACATATTTATGTATAATATTTATATATAATAACAAAATATACAGTAGGTTTACTGGAAAGCTATACTGGGAAATTTTAAATTAAGAAAAAGTAAAAACAAAAAAATTAGAATTTTATCCTTTAAAATATGAATACAAATGTCAGGCTGGAATGAGTTCTCTCATTTTACAAAATTAATCACTATATATATATATATATATATATATATACACATACACACAAATATTTGCTATTGTAAATTGTATTTCACAGTTGTATTTCACAACTGTTTTACTTCCTGCAAAGGTTGTTCAATAGCTGGCTCTCATTGTGAGAACATGCCCTGGTAATATGTTCAATGAACCATGTATTTTTCTTGGGAATTAAAAGTGGAAATGTTCAACAGCTTTTTGTAAGCCAAGACATATGCCAAGTTGACATTCCAAAATAAATCTCCCCTGAGAGACACTAACTGGAGCAAACAGTGTGACAACCTGCCCCAGGCTCCCCTACATAACAAAACCCTATATAAATCCACTTGTGATTACTTTTTGTACTTGTTAGCTCATCGTACACATGGACTGTAGAAGCAACCAGTGTTCTACTTGCATTAAACGGTGGAGACTGAGAAGAGGGATGGAAATGAAGCGACTCAGGGGAGAGCAGCGAGAAGTGACCTGAACTAGCTCAAAGACAGATACCCACTCTAAATGATGATGAGGACATGAAGAAGAAAAAAACCCAGCATGCCCCACTTACTGTCTACATTTCATTCAGGATATTAGTGTAACCTGGAACTAAACTAGGTCTGCAAAAACCTGATAAATGCTAGATCCAACAGTTGTACCCTTACACTCTAACGGCTGTGTGTGTTACAGTAGCTCTCTGCATTATTGATGCGCGTTTGGAGTCATGGTTTATTCAGGAAGTGCTGCATTGAGTCATCTGCTCCACTGAGAGGGGTTTTATCAATCCCTAGTAGTGCCGTTTGGGTTACAGCAAACCCCGATCCAACCCATTGATCATTGATCCAACGCGAACGCCAAAAACCAGGTGTGGACTTGAGGGAATCGTCCCTCTCATTGTCACCTTCTCACGCAATGAAATGTTGGATACACACACCCCCACACACACATAGAGCACTCTGCTATAATGAGCTGCTCTAATTTCACAGCAGATGGAAAATGTCTCTTTTCT
Source organism: Tor tambroides (assembly GCA_021397915.2). Classification (NCBI taxonomy): domain Eukaryota; kingdom Metazoa; phylum Chordata; class Actinopteri; order Cypriniformes; family Cyprinidae; genus Tor; species Tor tambroides. The sequence continues at coordinate 3,390 of JAFVLL020036282.1, read as the reverse complement.
CGCTCCCTCTCGTTGATGGTAGCCAGGCTGTGGCCTAGGATCGGGCAGGCCGTATCAAGTGATGGGGAAAGGGTGAAGTGGCTGGTGACTAGCTTAACCACAGTGGAAAAACTGCCTCAGCCCTCATCAATATTTCAGCCGTGCCTGCTGAAAACCAATACCGGCCAACATATTCCATCTTGTCATTGGAAGAGCAGATCAAATGCCGCGCCTTGACATGCTAACATTGTCGCCTTACAAACGGTGATGTAAAGCCTGATGTATTATTCATCGTTTCTCCAGAGGAGGTGGAGGGCTGATGGAAGAGGAGGAGAGGCCATGTAACGGAGGAGGTCAAGGAGAAGTGAGGGAGAAGGCCGCAGCGAGATGATGAAATGAAAGAAGTCATTTCAGAGGTGTCCCTCTGGCCTAATGGTCGCAGGGATGCGATAACAACGGTGAACCCAAATGCCACTATAATTAGCAGGCCGGTTAAACTGCTATGTTAGGGCAGTAGTCAGTGGGTCACCAACGTCATACTGGCGCCAACTGGCCTTTGCGTGCACTGTTTCCTCAGAAATGGACTGATCTCCAGTTCCATCCACTGTCGAGTGACCTGGCCACCTCCCTATCAATTATTCAACAGGATTCTGTAATCACACTATACATACATCAACCCAGGACAGTGTGCAGAAGTATATTTTCCCGCAACAGATGTTGTGGTAATTGTGTCATATGTCACTGCGTACGCACATGGCTGTCTGCCAGTTAGATCTGAATTGAGAGTGTCATTTCAATCCTGAGTACATTTCTAATTTTTTGCATTGAATTTGAATTGAGGTAACTAGATGTTTAATTGAAATAAGAAAATTAAAATCAGACAAATATTTATAACTGCTCTAAATGTATATAGTTTTTAATAATGCATTTAATTTTTATTAAATTTATTAATTACTCATAAACATGCTGTCATATACGTAACAACTTATTTCTAGAAACATTGGATGGTGTTAATAATGTTTTAAAATGCCACAAACAGAAATTTGTATTATTTCTTTACATATTTCTTTATACTTAATAAATTTCATTTTATTAAATCATTTACCCTAACTTTTGATGGCGGTTTATTTATTTAAGTAACTGAAAACAATAAGAACAACAATTTATGGCAAAATCGGTCTAATTTTTTTTTTCGAGTTTGAGCAATTCAGTACATTTATCTTCCCGTCATTCAAATTCTACATTCTGCGGGGCTCATGAATTAAAAATAAGCCAGTTCTTAAAATCTGAATCTTTACCGATACTCCGTTAAAAACAAATGGTTTAGTCCTTGTGGCTGGCAACTGTTATACTATATTTAATAATATTGGCCAATAAATGATTTGATTTTTGTATTGTGTTGCACTAAATCATCTTGAAGCACTACAAGATGATTCAGTGCAGCACAATACAAAAATCAAATCATTTATTGGCCAGTATTTAATGGTTTTGAAAAAATAAAAATCTGCACAACTAATATTATATATAACAGAAAGATGTAGCTTAAAGGCAGTGACTGATAAATATATTATTCAGGACTTGCTGTAAGCAAACCTTTTCCAACTTAAAAGATTCCCAAAGGCTTTTTTATGATTTAATCATAGTGTGACACACAAGGGGGATTTTTCAGCCCTTTGACAGATAAAAGGAGTAGGAAAACAGAGAAAGAACATGAACAAGAGAGGAAATGACTGTATGTCTAGAGCAGACTGTATCACCACACCCCTTTTACAATCCACATGCACTCAGATCAGCAGAATAACCCTTAGTCACAGTTGTCCAGATAATGACCCGAGCCCGACCCCTCCCCTGCTTCAAACAGCTATTATTTACTGGCTTATCTTTGCTTTCTTTCCCAAGGGGGCAAAGGGGCAGGTGGGCAGAGTGGTGGCACAGAGGGCCGTTTTACTGTAAACTCCCTCCAAATGCCCCCCACTCATCAGAGGCTGATTGTTCTGGCTTCCCCTTTTCTTCCCATGAGGCATGAGTCTTTGGTTAGGATAGATTTAGCCAGAGTGTAAAGCGCTTGCACACGTTTGCATGTCAATGCAGACTGTTGAACTAACACACACCCATAAAGGAAAATAACAAAATAACCTCTAAAGAAAACTCAGAAGATGAGCTTCAATTTCAACAACTCATTTCCCCGAACAAGACCTGTTTATTATCCAGGCTAAATCCTCAGTTGATCTCGATTTTATGAGCCCTCGTCCACTTTCGCAGTGGCTCTTACAGCTCTAATGGATGTTTGGCCCTCATAATGACTCCCGTTTCATAAATATCATGTGCTCCTGCCGCAGACGTGGAGTCGTTCCAGGCAGACAGCACCTTCTGTGTGTGTGTGTGTGTACGCTTACAATAGTAAACATAGTGGCAGCACATGTGTGTTTGAGAGTGTGTGTGTGTGTGTTGACAAGTTATTGATAGGGAGAGTGACTGGAGTGTAAACAAGTTTGTTGATGATATCTCTCTTTTTCCTTCCACTTTGGAACTTTCAGTTCCTTTTCTTTTTTACCACACAGATGAACCGCAAAGCATGAAGAGAGACCAGAGTCACAGGGAAAATTCTACTTAAAATGATTAATCTTGTTCCAAATATATATGACCTTTATTTCTCCCATGGAACAAAAAAAAAAAAAAGATGTTTTGCAGAATATTCATGCTGCTATTTTTCATACAATCAAAGCGAATGATGAATGTAAAGCTCCAAAATGATGCTAAATGCTATATTCCAAGTATTCTAAAGCCATATGACAGCTTGAAAATGTATTTTTTTAAAAATTGTATAGCCGCACCTTCACAGCCCCTGCTCCTCTTTCACTGTCATTGTATGCAAAACTCTTTCGTGGTTTATGGAAGACAGAAAACGATACAGGTTTGGAATGACATGAGGGTGAGTAATTGACAGAATTTTCATTTTTGGCTGAACTGTCCCTTTAAACATCATTAGGCAGGTTTTATTTGCACAGAGATTTAGGTATACAGATTGAAGACATGAAAGCCATGTAATATGACATCGAAATTCAGCTCTACATGGCTGCTTAGAGAGACAATATATACACTTGTCTGGTACAAAGTCACGAAGGACACCCACATACACAAACAAGTCACAAGATCTACAATTTTCCATAACCTCAAAGGGTGGATCACTGATTGGTGATTGTGTCACATAAGTCACAAGGTTAAAGCTAAAGTGCATCTGACAGAATGAATCACTTACACTATATTTCCACTGGGATGGGAACTTCCACACCAGAAATCTCAGCATCATCAAAGAATACCCCAAATGCCCATGCCTGATGATTTACTGAGACTGACAGAGCATTATTCACATGGCCTAGAAAGTATATATATTCACTTTTATATATATAT
>JAFVLL020036280.1:9156-32315 GCA_021397915.2 Tor tambroides | reverse complement strand
TAAGGTGTTTACATGCCTGTATATTTCGATTAAAATCGGCGTACGCCACCTATGTTAATACGATTATGCTTGCTGCGATTATGAGCTTAATCGCACTATTTAGATCGAAGTATTGCGTTAACATGAGGTAAAGTTTAATCGCAATATTGCCAAAATCTCATCATAATCGCATTAAGAGGGTCCATGTAAACGCACTCACTGACTAGGCAAAGAAATATATATGATATATGATGAAGACAGAATATGGTAAATTCCCATATGGTAAAATCAGTTTATTTATTGCTGGTGTAGGCCTACAGAAGTACAGTCATGATTGAGTGAGATTTATACATCATCTGAAAGCTGAATAAATAAGCTTTCCATTGATGTATGGTTTATGATAGGACAATATTTGGACCGAAAATACAAAATACTGAGAAAATCACCTTTAAAGTTGTCCAAATGAAGTTCTTAGCAATGCATATTAGTAATCAAAAATTAAGTTTTGATATATTTACAGTAGGAAATTTACAAAATATCTTCATGGAACATGATCTTTACTTAATATCCTAATGATTTTTGGCATGAAAAAAAAAATCGATAATTTTGACCCATACAATGTATTTTTGGCTATTGCTACAAATATACCAATGCTACTTGTGACTGGTTTTGTGGTCCAGAGTCACATAATAAGCTTTATTGCTATGATTGTTGGCATTTACAGTATTTACAAATGTTACAACCGGCTCCAAATTGCAACATGAATGAGAGCCAACACAGCAAATAGCAAAGGAAAAGAGTTTATTTAACAAAAGCAGGGGCATAGTGTCTGGGTATGCAGGGTATGCAGGTGCATATGGGCCCAGGCAGATTGGGGGCCCACCGAGCCGAGGGTGGACTTTTAATTGAAACAAGGGAACGAATAGGCCTATAGAACCCTGCCCGGCCCTTGTCCGACAGCTTATCAGAATTCTCCGCCCGAGTCCGACCCGAACCTGTGTCTTTTTTCTCTCTCTTCCCCTTTACACAGCTGCTGTTGCAGCCATTAAAAAAGTTCAGTTTTGGTTTTTAATGGCAAAGTGGTTACAGTATCTCACAGAAGTGAGTACACCCCTCACATTTCTGTAAATATTTTATCTCTTTTCACGTGACAACACTGAAGAAATGACACTTTGCTACAATGTATAGTAGTGAGTGTACAGCTTGTATAACAGTGTAAATTTGCTGTCTCCTCAAAATAACTCAACACACAGCCATTAATGTCTAAACCGCTGGTCACAAAAGTGAGTACACCCCCTCACATTTCTGTAAATATTTTATTATATCTTTTCATGTGACAACACTGAAGAAATGCCACTTTGCTACAATGTAAAGTAGTGAAGTACTATTTTTTTACTTTTTGTTTTGTTTGGTTTGGTTTTTTGGGCCGCTGTGCCAAGATTGTGTTTGCATGCAGTACAAATAGCCTACAGCGGCATTTTAGTGTCACGCTGAAAAATAACTAACTAAATAAATAAGAATAACGCCATACTTTTTTAAAAATAAAGTCAAAATTTCGATAATAAAATCGTGTTATATTGCGTGAAGTTAATGTGAAAATTATATCTACACTCCAAAAAAAAAAAAAATTCTTTACACGAAAAACAGCAATAAAAAGTAGGCTTATAGATGTTTTTGAAACTCTACTTGATCGATTTCATGAAACATTCGTTTGTATTAAATTGTTCTGTTTTTGTTGTTGTTGTTTTTTCCCAATATGCATTCAAATATTTATGTTTATTTCATGCTGCAAGTATTAAAGAAGAAAATATCATTGATTCACATGCCGCTTGAACTGAGGCGAATATAGTTAGGTTACCTCACTACAAATAAAAGAGCGCAAAACACATTTATTGTTTGTATTTGATCTTAAAATTGACAGAAGGTTGAGACTTTGTGTTATAATAAAAAAGACCAAGCTTATTGCGATTATTGTGTGGCTTGCGTGCAATGAATTGGCTTGAAAATGTTAAATATTATTTCCAAGCTTTTATACTAGGGCTGTCGCGGTTAAGGAATTACCCTTGCGGTAATTTTGAGTGGCTCAATAACGTGGTATGCAGTATTACCGCATATATATATGATGTAACGAGGTCATATTCAGAAACCAATGAAACCGAAACTAAACCGTGTTGAAACAGGAAGTGAAGTAAACAGAAGAGAATGACAAAATAATGGTCCACGTAACAGAACATAAACCTGACAATAAGATCGTTAGCCTATATAACAGTTAGTTCTGATCCTCGAATCTAACTGACAAGATAATTTTTCTGTTGATATTTCCACCTGCGAGTTCTAGACGGGCTGTCAGTCAGTGCAGTTTCATTGTTTCGCCACAAGGTGGCGGCAAGAAACTGTCTTTGAGTGAGTCTTTAAACCGTTCATTCAACTACATGTTCAAAAGCGTTGATTCATTCAAAGGGATATGTAATGAAACACGCTGTTGAAATCATTTTAACTTTGAGCGCCACTTTTAAAGGCTCAGCTGACCAGCAATGCGTCGATGCTAAGACAGATTTCGCTTTCCTTGGACATGACAACCTGTTTTCACAAATATACATGACTCGGCCTGAAGGACAGACGCAGGTAATCGCACGCGATCAGTCTCTCTCTCTCTCATTCGCTGTCTGTTTAGGCTTGTTAAGTGCAAATTTACTGAGCCTCTGTACAAATCAGCATGGTACACATTGTTATCATTACTAATATTCAGTACACATGCACGAAGTGTAAAACGAGAAGGGAAAAAGAAAAAAACACGGAAATATCGCGGTTGCTGCGGTTGTTGCATTCCTCTGCGGTTATGCTCGTCAGTAGCGCGGTATTGCGATATTGCGGTTATCGCGACAGCCCTAATTTATACCATAATTAAAACAGCTTGTGAATAGTCACGTAACGTTATTTACGTCAGAAAAATCACCAATAAGTTAACCATAACAATAGTTGGAGCTCATATCATTTGGGGGGCCCGTACAAATGTTTTGCAAATGGGCCCGGGGCTGACTTGCTATGCCACTGAACAAAAGCATAATTAAAGGGGGGCAGCCGTGGCCTAATGGATAGAGAGTTGGACTTGTAACCCGAAGGTCGTGGGTTCGAGTCTCAGGTCCGGCAGGGATTGTAGGTGGGAGGAGTGAATAACCAGCACTCTCTCCACCCTCAATACCACGACTGAGGTGAGACCCTTGAGCAAGGCACCGAACCCCCAACTGCTCCGGGTGTGTGTTCACTACTGTGTGCATGCACTTGGATGGGTTAAATGCGGAGGACAAATTCTGAGTATGGGTCACCATGCTTGGCCACACACCACTTCCCTTTCCCTTTCCTAAAGTATTCAAACAGTCAGTAGTCAGTGTTAATGTAAATCCGTAACGAAGCGTGCACGGCAGTGGACTGTAAGTTCAAGGTCAACAATGCAATGCAAACAAAATAAACAACAAAACAAAAGAGCAAGCGGCAAGCCCGGCTAGGATGGTCACATCGTGCCCCTCTCCTCATCAGCACTGCAGTCTTTATAGCTCTGCATAATGAGCCTCAGGTGGGAAGTCTGTTCCTGTCTGTCGTGCTGAGATGTTTGCGATTGAAAAAATGCTTCGCTTTTTTTGTTGAATCTCTATCTTACTTTCACTCTCTGTTGTTTAAAGTGATAATATATAACTTAATTCCCACCATATTTCTGGTATTATCTATCAAACTAATCTAACTGATTTGATCGTTCACTTTTTAAAACCGCGAGTGTAGCGCGCATGCAGCGCGTTAGCATTGGTTAGCCGGTTAGCTTGTCACTCACGGTTCCATTCGCGTTTCTATTCGCGCCTATTATTGTTTTCTTTTTTCTCGCTCCGTTTTTCACAAGTTCATCAAACAACAGTGGTAAGTGAATCATTCATCAGTCACGGTAATGGCTTCTCCTTGCATCGTCACTTGCACCGCTTGCCACATGTACAGTTTATCTGTCTCTGTCAGCAGCGAGGGATTCACATGAGATAAATGCAGGGAAATAGTTAGGCTGACAGAGAAGATTTCAGAATTAGAGACATGCATCCATACTTTAGTTGAGGACAGTAAGAATGAGGGCTGTAGATACGGCTTTGGATTCGACTAGCTCAGGGAGTCCTGTACATTGTTCGGTTCCGGCATTAGAGCCCATGCAGCAGGGCAACTGGGGGACTATAAGGTGGCATAAGGGGTCAAAACACCGCTCTTCCGTTCCGATAAAAACATCAAACAGGTTCTCCCCACTCTGTGACGCACCCACTGAGAAACTTGATGAAATTACTCTAGTTATTGGCGATTCTATTGTATGGAACGTGAAAATAGAGACACCAGCCACCATAGTCCAATGTTTACCGGGAGCCAGAGCGCCTGACATCTTGGCAAATTTAAAAGTGCTGGCTAATGCTAAACGTAAATTCAGTAAGATTGTTATCCACGTCGGCACTAATGATGTTCGACTTCGCCAGTGAGAGATCACTAAAAACAATGTTAAAGAGGTGTGTGAACTTGCAAGTACGATGTCAGGCACTATATAATATGCTCTGGCCCGCTCCCTGCTTACCATGGTGATGAGATTCATAGCAGACTGTCGTCACTCAATGGCTTGATGTCTAAGTGGTGCCCGCAGAATAACATAGGTTTTATAGACAATTGGACGAGTTTTTGGGGCAGACCTGACCTGTTGAAAAGAGATGGTCTTCATCCCTCCTGGGATGGTGCCGCTCTTCTCTCTAGAAATATGGCACATAGTCTTAGAGTTCGTACTTGACTAACTGGTCAAGTAAGAAAACAAATAATCAAATGTACAGATCTGGCCACCAAGAATGCGTGCGCAGAGGAAAGGGATCACGCGTGACGCCGGTGCGTTACGCAGGACCACAGGGAATGCTCTAACACAGGAAAGACATGATCAGTAGGGGGCAGTCGTGTAACATACTGAACTGAAGCGGCAGCAAACATTCATCACGGTGTGCTAATCTATTGAAGTTTATTGCATACTTCGAAAAGGCCAGTAAAATATGAATGATTCTGTTATCAATAGCATTACTGTATCTCATGTTTATCATGACAGTTTCATCACTGAAAAAGCATTTCAAAAGTATTATTCTACAGCGCTTATTTTTACTATGCTTCGCTATACATTAATATAGCGAACCATATATAGAGACCATAAAAGCAATTCGATTTAATTTAAATGTGAAAATATCATGTGTTGCTGGCGAAGGCCATTTACCCTAAGAGAACAAAGGATTAAAAAAAAGAATGCTTTTTTTTTTTCAACCACGAGAGAGTGACGAATAAGCAGCCTACAGGTTTTTGTTAATGCTTCCTTTAACACGAGTGACATGAGTTTGTTGAATTTATTCCACTAAAAACGGCTGGGTTATAATAATAATAATAATAATAATAATAATTATTATTATTATTATTATTATTATATTATTATTTTGTTGTTGTTGTTGTTATACTAAATCTCTAAACTGAGCCTGTTGTGTCATTTTTGCTGGGATATTTTTTTGTGATTGGTAGTTTTGTTTGTTCCTGTTTGAAAACATTCATTTTAAAAGCTGGAAACCTGTTAAAACATGTTCATTTAGTTCAGATAATTTTGCGTGAACTCAAAGAAGATGAAAAAAAATCACTGTAAACTTGACAAATCTTTGTCATGCTACTGGTCACGCTTAGCAGGAGTTTCCCTGTTGTTCAGCTGAGACTGATTATTAATGCATCGCTATAACCTGTAGCCCAACCGTCAAACATTGTTTTATTTTATCGCTGCAGATGAAAAAAAAAAACAAAAAACAAAAAAAACCAACAAACAAACATAAAGCAACCGTAGGCCTGTGTGAATTCTTTTATTTCCTATAGCCTATTTTAAGGACAATTTAAGCATTATTTTACTGCTATGTAATAAAATGGTATAAAACAGGGAATAAAACAGAAAATAAAATCACATCTGTTTCTGAACAGAAAAAAATGAATAAAACTATATAAATAAAAAGGCCTATAATAAAAATAAATAGAAATAAATAAAAAATATATAGGCCTATACACAAAATATATTTCACTTAAATCATTTTAAGATTAACAAAACGAAAGAAAAAAATGTGCTGAGGGACAGACAGTCTGACAATCTCCGAAGTTCATGGAAAGAAAATCTAGACAGCAGAATTTAAGCGGCATCCTGCTTGTTTTCTTTATTTTGCAAAAGCTTTACAGTTTGGAATTGTTTTGCTTCTGTCTGTATGACCATAAATTACAGAGTGACCGCTTCCTCTCTTAGAAGGGAAAAAAATGAAGTGATCACGCAGGTGCCTCAAGAACAAGCAACATATTTTGCTAACTTGACATCGCAACCTGTTCATATTAAAATAAATTATCAAAATAAAATATAGTTAAAGAAACACAAAAAGTTACACTGCTCAATTTAAATATTCCGCACAATCTGTGCCATTCAGCGTGAGCACCACCACACTGTGCTGTTAAATTATATTTTAGAAAGGAACTAAAATAGTCTATAGCTGTGTTTATAATGTTTATAATTTTTATAAACATTTTGCTTTATTGACCGTGTTTTAGCCTACATTATTTCTGAATGTATTAATAAAAGCCTAAGTAAAGCCTAAGTGACGTTTCCTCTCAAAACGCAGTTTTATACGAGTAGCATAATTTTTAACCATGCGGTAAACATTTTAAATATCTTTAAAAAAAAAAAAAAAAAAAAAAAAAACCTTTAATTTTGTTGACATTTTTTCCGTTTGTTTAATAACATTTGGAGAAATAAAAAAGTTATACATTGGCCATGAGATGCAAGATTCCAGACTAAGACTCTTCATTTTTTTTTTTTTTTGTGAAGAAAATGGTGTACTTTTATTATTATTATTATTATTATTATTATTATTATTAATATTATAGTCAAAAAAGTAAAAAAATATTTATTCAGAGTTTTTTGCTGCGTCCCAATTCACCTACTTATACTATGCCCTAAAATTTTGTACTCTTTTTGTGAAGAAAAAGTACATACTTTTGAGTATGTAGCAGAATAGTAGGCAAGCTTTGGGACATACTACTTCATCATAGCTGCGTCTTTAACAGACGCTCTGTTGCTTAGTTACGTGAATCCTGTAACTGTCAATCATCTTGTCACAGTTAACATCATCCACATTTCGTTTAATTTGATTTCCTACCGTATTGGAGAGAAATAAAGAAGTACATCGCGGGTCTTTCATGCCGAGAACTCTGCTCATGTGTTTGCATAATGATGCATTTCAAAGTTAATGACCAAACTTATCATTAAAAAAGTTCACAGTGTTGCTGCAGATGAAATATAATGTGGATAACATTAAATAAATATTTTTTCATCAGGTTAGACTGATTATTTATCAGTCAAATCACTTTATCTACCTGTCTGTCGGTCGCGCATATCCACCATGTTTGTAGTTTTTTTTTAACACTTTTTATGCGTGTTTGTAGTTCTAATCTAATCCTCCTCCACCAATGTGTTGTGGGCAATATTAGTCATTAGAGTGTGCATCCATAGATATATATACGTAGATGCCTCATTAGCGACTGTTTCTATGGGCCGCTATATGTAAGCCGTCCGTCATATTGCAGTGGTAAACTTGACGTCATTCACAATAGTAATCACTGAATATATGAAAGATGCCACAATCATGCACAGAATGGCTCAACAGCTCTGTGCGAACCTACAGTGTGGTGAATGATGTCAAAAATACCATTCCAAGATGGCGGCCGCATCTACGTGCCTGGAGCGGTCAAATAGGGCGTCTATATTATAGCTGTGTCTCATGTCAAGTCAAGTCACCTTTATTTATATAGCGCTTTTAACAATACAAATTGTGTCAAATCAGCTGCACAATATCAAAATAGGAAAATAGTGTGTCAATAATGTAAAATGACAAGATTACACACTCAATATTCAGTTAAAGGCATTTCATTATTGAATTCAGTGATGGCATTGTCCAGCTCAGCAAGCCAGAGGCGACAGCGGCAAGGAACCAAAACTCCATCGGTGACAGAATGGAGAAAAAACCTTGGGAGAAACCAGGCTCAGTCGGGGGGCCAGTTCTCCTCTGGCCAAATGAACCAGCAGTTTGTTCCAACTGCAGCAAAGCCAGATTGTAATGGCTCAACTGGTTCCAGTAGTCTTTTCCTGATGGCTGTCTAGGTGGCGGGGTCCTCACTGGGGATCTGTCTCTGGGGCTCATCTAGTTGTCCTGGTCTCCGCTGATGTTCAGGGCTGTAGAGGTCGTCTTTGGGTGCTCATTTAGAAGACTGCGTCCTCCGGAGGTCGAATCCTCTGGAGGTTGCATCCTCTGTAGGATGCGTAACATATATAATGTGTCCTCAACCTAGAATTAAACGAGACTGCCTTTGTAGGACGGACGGAAAAGGAAACAGGAAGTATCACGTTGATTTGCCAACACATTTAGAGCTTCGTTGTGCTCTCACACTACTTAAATGAAGGAAAATTATTTGTAAATTTGGAAAGTAATTTGAAAAAAAATGCTTTTACTTGTTTTACTTGGCTCAATGTTTGAGGAGCTGCAGTGTACGTACAACAGGCATCTGTTAGAGAAAAAAAGGAGGAGGAAATTAAGAACAAAGTCTGTCCGTTTTTACTGGAGGCACTTTAAGTTAAGTAGAAAACACCACATCTGCGCTTGTGTGTACATTTGCCAGCGCTGGCATCTTTCAAATTAATGACGGTTGTTTATGATGACGCAAAGAATTGTGGGTTATCTTTAGCAGCGAAGGATTCTAAAGACAGCCTTCGTTTCGCGTCCTTCATTCAGCTGAATTTGAAGGATGCATGAGATGTATCCTTTACAACCTTCAATCACCCACAATCCTTTGTCCCCATTCCATTTCATGAAAATAAACTGATGAAAAATGAGTCATTAATGAGCTTGTTTGAATTTATTATGAAATTTTAGACAAAAAGATTGTTTTCGGACATGAAAGCATATGTTATTTTTTGTTTTGGTGTAAGTTACTCAATAAACGCTAAACTGCCAATAGCTTAAGCCACGTGGAGACTGTAGACAGCTGTGCTTCATTGTATTCCATTAATAGAAAGCCAAATAATATAAAGGTTTGTAATACAAAGTATTTTTCCAAAACTAAGTTTTATTAGTATTTTCGAGCCGTGACTGTGAGGGCGGGTACATATGTGACGTAGCCACGCGCACTTACTAGACCATCTTATTCTAGCTTTTATATGCCGATGAGGAATCTAGCCTACAAGACTCTGAAGGACTGAACTAGGAAGGACACAGCCTCAGTAGGATGCACCCTTCTGTTTGCAAACATACTGGGTGCTTCTCATAGATCTGCACTTCGAATTCTAACCGGAAGTAGTGGACCATCTGGGAATCTTTGGCATACTTTTTTAAACATACTATGATTTGGGACATACTAATTCTATTTTCGAATACTATTTAGGACGCATAGTATGCGAATTGGGACGCAGCATTTGAGTTAGTTTACGTCCGAAAAAAAAGTTTACGTCACATAGTTCAATTGTTAATGTGGATTAGAGTGTTCATCTTGTGATGCCTTGCATTTGGACTTATATCGCTAGAAAACATGTTTAATATGTATTTTTTAATATATAATAATGTTTAATAATAACTGACCACTGCTGTAAGAGGAGCCTGCGCATCACTGCAGCATGGTTATGTTAGTAGATAATACCACTAAAAATATTGCAATGCTGAAAAATATGTCTTGTCATTTATTTTTGAATGTAAGCAGGCCTAAATCCTGCATTTTACATTAAAAAAGTATAAAATATTTTAAAATTATATTTATTTAGTATACATATGCATATATGCATATCGCTTGTCTGCTGCATTTCAGCAAAGACTATAGAAATACACAGACAGTTGTACACCACCTAAATGAAAATTCTTGGTCGAAGCCGAACAAAATGAAAAAAGGCCAAACACTGTTTTTCGTGTTTTTTTGCCCCCATGTATTTTGCCGTTTTTTTCACCATTGCATAAATTAAATACCCTTTGCTTTTTATTGTTGTCTTGCTTTTCAAAGAAAAAATCAATTACACAACAACAATTTAAAAATATTTACTTAACACTTTTAACATGAAAGGACAGTTAAACCTAAAATTAATAAGTTAGTGATATTTATTTATTTATTTATTTATTTATATGGCCTATGTATATTTTGCTGTACAAATAAATGCAGCCTTGAGCAGAAGAGAATTCTTTTAACACATTAGAAAATGTTTCAGATCCCACAGATACAAATCTATTAGGCCTGCAGATTTGAGATTTGAACACTGTGTGAATGTTATAATGGATGTATAGCTGTTGTAATTATTATTATCATTATTATTGTCTTACTTTTAGATTTAATTTTAAAGAACAACAGTACAATTGCAATGTTAGCATTTATGAATGTTGATGGATCTTTTATTATTATTATTTATTTATTTTTATTTTATTTTTTGACAACAGCAGATTTATAAATGATTCTCATATAGGATCTTGGGAAGATGTTTGTTGCACGTATCACATTGTCACATCCATGCCTTGTAAATATTCATAAAAATATTACTGAGCAAGTAATATTTGCAGCTCTACAAGCTGGCATTGCCAGGCTTCACAGTCCAAAGCGCAAGCGCATCTGTGCTGAAACAGTGTTACTGGTCTGTTGGGCAGTAATATTTTTATGAATATTTTTAAGAATACATGCAATTCATGTGTGTATTACAAAACATAACGTTTGCAGTTTTTAATTTAACTGTTTAAGACCATTTCGCGATTTCAATCATCATACAGTAACCAGCTTACTCTTCTCATCAAGTATTATTCGGTACAATTTGTTCGATCTTTTTGCTTATTCAGCCGAACACTGAAAGAGCTGTTTTTGCTATGTTCGCTATTCTATAATTTCGGTTGCATCTCTAGCCGAAAGATTGTCTGTCGCCTGTCTTGCCATTTTCGGAGATGCAAACTCTAGGCAATCACCGGGTTCGCATCAATATTGCAACGACTTTATTCTCGCAATTTTTTTATTTATTCATTTATTTAGCATGGCACTAATTCGCCATCGTAGATCTTGTCTGGGTGTTTAACTGCAGAATGTTAGTCTTGTAGGCTATAACTTACAGTAGTCATAGCCAATAAAGCATTTTGGTTTTATAACATTGTGGCCAGATGAAAGGAAAAATCTCAACGTTTTGCACGTTATGTTCAAATGTTTGCTGCAATGTTAAAAAAAATAAGCTACAATGAAATTGCGATTTTGGGAGGAAAAAAACATAAGTAACACATACGTCGCATTTTGCATTTAGAAATAATTTTTAAGTAGGCACCGATAGCCGCGTGGGCAGCGCGCCGACATACAGCGCCGTACGCTACAGGAGTCTTGACTTCGCATCCTGGCTCGAGGACCTTACTCTTTGCCTTAACCGATCCCAGCCCCCTCTCTCTTTCCACTTTGCTTCCGGTCAGATCTGAACTGTCCTATCATAATAAAGGCTAAAACGCCAAAAATAAATCTTTAAAAAAAAGAAATAATTTTAACACTATAAAAAACTATAGGCTATATTTCCCCTCACTACTCAAATTGTCTAAAGTTAACAGTATTCAGGCTATATAAATGTATGACCACTTCATATGCATGAATGACCCCTTTTGCATCACTCAATTTGTTGCTTTTTAATTTACTTCTGTAAGACTAATTAAATCATCATGCTGACTTTGTTTAACTATAGGCTATAGTAGCCTACATAACAACAATGCATGTGGAAAGCACAATAAAGTGTGCATTTACAAATATTGAAAATGTAAATGGGGTTTCCAAGTCCTTTTTACTAAATATTTGTGTGAATTATATTTTAAACGTATATTTTAATATAAATAGTCTATTTTATGTATTAAACTATCAGACACTATCAGAAAAAGAATTCTCATCAAAAGCAGTCTGATCTGTGGGTTATTTAATGTTTGATTCATCGCGGGTTCCCTCCTACGTCATACTCCGGGGTTCCTTTAGGCATTTATGCACATGCACACTCTTCAAAAACGGCGTGTATAGAGGACATGCAAAAATACATAGATTAAAATGCATTTATATTTACATAGAATGGAAGATATAGATTGTACTGCATGTTAGCTTGCTTATTGTGCCCAAGAGCATAATTTATATAAGCCCACATGTCTTACTAACAAGAAACTATGATTCTAACCACAGGTAGAGAGCTGTAGTTCCAACCACATAAGTTTGCGACGCTGTTTGCGAATGTTAGTTTGAACTATGGTTTCGGGAAACACCGAATCATTGAACTATGTTGGTAACGATGGAACTTGTGACCATAGTTGGTTAACGATGCTTTTGGGAAATGCACCCCAGAGCTGGATGTGGTGTTTAACTACAGAATGTTGTTCCTTGTGCCACCTGGTGGATATTGCATGAAGCACATCAACATTTAAAAAAAATCAGAAAAAGTGCCTGCAGGGAGCTCCGTGATCACGCGTGCCGAATTGCAGGCTGCCGCGTGAAAATAGACACATTCTGAATGGCCAGATTTGTAAAAATCACTTCAGTGTGTTCATTGCAAATAAATTGATTATTAAAACTACAAAATCAGTTCAATCAAGAGCAGCAATCTTTTCTTTTATTGTTTGATTAACGTTGAGACAGACGGCCTATAGCCTATAGTAAGTCCTAATCTACTGTACTGCACAGATCTAATATAATGTTACACATCAGATGTTTTTCCCAACAGTTCCCGAAAGTTCACTTAAGACATAACAGATTGTGTTTGTGTGAATAGCCTACTTAAATACTGTAATACTGTTTATACAGTCTGTGTGAATATTTATCGGGATTGCACGCTGGCGGAAACGCCTTTATGTGCACGATTCATATATTAGTCAGCGGCAGCACAAGAAGCGAGCAGAGAAAAGGTACTCCTCTCAAAAAACGTACAAATAAAGATAATTTTAGATGTTTAATTACTATTTGGAGCATTAGGATTGCTAGACGAGGGCTTAATGAACTCATTTTTGTGAAAACCTAGAATTTGACAAATCGAAATTTTTCACTTTTTTTTGTCTGTAGTGCAAAATTAGCCCGTGCGCATTCCGACTCATTTTGCCAGCATGGGTCACATATATTTGTGCATCTGCTTCTTTTTTTTTTTTGTGAATTTGTTCAACATTTGTGTACTTTACATTTATTTGTGGCTCAATCTGTTTATCTGGAAATATGCAACTATTCTAACCTCATAATGAGAAAAGTATTATAGAAAGTTTTTAATACATGTTTGAGTGATTCTGACAACTTAAATTTGATGAAAAATCAAATATGCCCGAAAAATTCATGTACAAAATTATTCAACCCCCAAAAAGCCAAGATTTGTATGTAATCTTTTTCTTTGTAACCTCCAATAAACATTGCCTCTAAGTGCTTACAAGCTTCTGACACCTCTCTTCTGGAATCTTGGACTGTTTCTCACTTGAAAAACATCCAGATCCTTAATCATCTTTGGTTTGCATGTTGCCACTGCTTTCTTCAAATTCCACCAAATATTTTTAATGAGATTTAAATCTGAAGACTAAACGGGCCACTTATAAACATTCTACGACTGGTCCCTGAACCAGACTTACTGAACCAAATGGTAGATTAGTGTATAAACTTTTGGATGGTTGCCCTACTGAAAAGTCCAATGATCATTATCTTCAGTCTATGCACCGAAAGTATTTTAGTCTTTGCTAAAACGGTTTGATATTTCAAAGAATCTACAATGTCCTTTATACTTTCAAAATGTCCACTTTCTGCAAAGCACGCCAATAAAAATTCTGGCCCACATCCTTGTTTGACTATGGTGATGGTTTTCTTCTGCTCATAAGCCTTGCCTTTTATGCACCAGACATACCCCTGATCAATGAATCCAAAAATACCCAGTTTGGTTGCTTCACTCCATAAAACATTCTTCCAGAACTCCACAGGTCTATCCAAATTAAATATAGCATATTAAAATGTTTGTTTTTCCTCCTTTCATCAGGTCATCTTTTAAGTATTTGGCATTATATCGAGGATTTTTCTCAACTGCTTTTTCTTCAGCACCCTCAAAGGTTTTCCTGAACTTTAGCACATGCATGGGTTAAATTTATGTATGCGTAACAGCTCAAGCTAATTAATTTTTGTTACAGAATTTCCAAAGGCTTAAATTCTGTTTTATCTCAATTTTGGAACCTACCATACAAAGAATTATTCAACAGCAATGTTGAATAATTATGACATTCGACATTGCTATGGTATTATAATAAAACCCTATAACTCAAAAATATTAAATTATGAATTTACATGATCATTTTTAACATGCCATTAAATGGTTGTAGGTGCAAAATAAATACATGGTTACACTTTATTTTAAAGTCCAATTCTTGCTATTAACAAACCATTAACTATTAGCCTTTTCACACATACAGACTTTTCCGGAAAATTACCGGTAAATTGCCATAAAGAGATCATTTGTGAACAGGACCTTTTCAAAAATTCATTCCGGCAATTTACTGGTATGAGAAGTTGTAACATTACCAGTAAATTGGCGGAATTCTGCTGTGTGTGAACGCAGAAGGAAAATTACCGGTATGAGCATGTACGAGTTCAGAATGTGCTGATGTAAGATGTTTACTCCGGGCCAATCATAACATTCTGAAGCAGATGACGCATTCACTCCACACTGTTTACGTTCCAAAGAGGGTCTCACAAGCTGCAGCACATACTCAAACGTATCTCTCGACATGCAAAAGTGTTCTGTCCACATCTCTTCATCGAAGTTGTTCAAAACACTTTCCCATGTATCCGCGGAATTGCCCATGTCCGTCGCACAGACCTCTGTGTAGCCATATGTGTAAACATAACTGTTTTTTTAACTGCAGGTTGTGCCTCTGCCTTCGGATGCTAGCGACAACATTTTTTTCTCCTGTAGTTCAGTATTTTGGTTTGTAGTCGTCTATTACGATGTCTCTGGGACAAAAGCAGCTGCATGAATGGGAAAGTTTGAAACAAAAATGAAACCATCAACAAAAAGACTGACAGCACATACCCCTCCATGTTTACAAATACAAGGGCAGCCGTTTAGAGGTTAATGATGTCACATAATTTACCAGTATTTTGGAATGGATGTGTGAATGGTGCTTTTCCGGAAAAAAGACAGAATGTCGTTGCCTGTGTGAACAGCACATTTTTTAATTTACCGGTAAAGTCGTTCAGGTAATTTTACGGCAATTTACTGGTATTACTGTATGAAAGGGGCATATGATTTTTGCCTCAATAAACTCCTAATTTGCTGCTTATTAATAGTTAGTAAGGTAGTTAAGTTTAGCTTTGTGTAGGATTATGGATGTAGACTATGGTCAAGTAGTATGTACTTTATAAGTACTAATAAACAGCCAATATGTTAATAATAGGCATGCTAATAAACAACTAGTTAATAGTGAGAATTAGTCCCTGTACTAAAGTGTTACCAAACAGATTTTCAGAAAATCTGACATTTGTAAATTATTACAGTGGGGGGACATCCTGTTCTCCTAATGATGATGATGTGAAAATTTGGTATGTTTTAGTGTACACGCTGTCACAGTTGTTTGGTGTGGAGAACGAGCAGTTGTCTGCAGTGGCACGACAGGGCTCTGGAAGTGCATGCAGGAGTTTGTATGGTGGCTTTGTCCAGTGGAAGCTGGGGGAACGGTCGGACGGGAAAGACAGTCTCGCTGAACAAGTGGAATCTGAGTCGTACTGGCCAGAGCTCAGAATATTGATCCTAGTGGTGAGTGTGTGGATTTAATCCTTATAATGGCAGCAGCATAGAAATAGTGTTTCAAAAAGTTATTAAAAAATATTGCTTGAATTTTTTACTTTAACAAGTTGTATCTCCTAGGATGCATATAAAGTGGGGTTAACTAGTTGATTTAAAAAAATAATGTTTTATCACAAGATTTTCTATATAATATTGAAAATAGAACAATGAGAAAAAAAAGTAAGAAAAAACAAGTATTCGGGGTCTGTGTACCTTCTGGTCATTTTTGTTCTTTTTTTTTTTTAAATGGAAAAATGAAAATTAAGCCAGATTTTTCATATTTTTTTTATTAATTATTATTATTATTTTATATAGGGTTGGATTTTTCACCATGAAACACAAATGATATTGTATATATATAAAAAATCAACCAAAGTCAAATGCTGTTTTAGTGGTTATGAATAGTCATTCCTGATTCAAAACAATGCAGCAGCCGTAAAGTTTTTTTTAAATCTTGTAAGTGCCACTAGCAGCCTACACTACAAAGCTGCAAGATTCTCGTGAACAAGCTTGGCTCGGCTGCCATGTCTCTCCTATTGAAAATGAACTAAGTTTGCATTGCCGTGTACGGTGTAGTACAGAAGATGGGAGAAGGTTGACTAATCAGACAAAAGGGGCATTTCAGGGCCGCCCACACATTCTTAAAGGGCACCTATTATGCCCCATAAAGAGCTATTTTGGAGTGCATCACTTCAAGTGCAAATGAGCTGCGTATTCCTGCCCCGTCTTCAGAAGAGGGCGTAGCGTATGCATCTCTGCTTTGCATACCTACAGCAGTAAATAGCCGGTAGAAGCAACATGACTGAGAGCGAGGGAACCGGTCTTCAGCTGTGCATGTATGCACCGGAGTCAGACACAGATGGAGAGAAACAGCTATGAGGATGAACCAGGACATCTCGGAATGTTTATTTGATACATTTATGTACTTGTAGAGTTTTCACAGCCCATTTGCAATGGCGGATGAGCAACACATACACACAAATACTTTGATAACATTACAGGGTTTCCACGCTTCTTGAAAGTACTTGAATTATGCTCGCCACGGCGGCACATATACTAAAATTGGATCGATACAGAGAAGATTAGCATGGCCCCTAAGAAAGTACTTGAATTTCAGACATATGGATTGAAGGCCTGGAAAGTCCTTGAAAACAAACATTAGGTCCTTGAAAGTGCTTGAATTGAATTTTAAATAAATTTTGTTTATGGCGCTATTTCAAAAATATGTGCTATATGTGCTGTCAAAGACAGAAGGAAACGGCACTAATGATTGGGGTGGAGATGGGGTAGAGCGAAAAAAAAAACAAAAAACAAAAAACCTTGGCTTGTGTGTTGATACGCAGCCTAGAGCCCTGCGTGGGACAGTTTTCTTAAGCCCGCTCCCACTGAATTTCTGACCATTACTGCCCACTCCTGCAACGTGTGTGTCCTGCTCCCGCAAACATTCTAATATTGTATATAATTATTGCACATCAGGGAGCTGCTATCATATATGCAGGGTATTGGAATTGCATTTGAATGAGCTGTTCACTTTCACTTTCGATTTTGCGATCACAAGCACTCTGTGTAAAGTGAGCACATCTTACAGTGCGTGCATAATTATTAGGCATGTTGATATTCTGATCATTTTTTTTTCCAAGCACATTTGACCAATTCCAAACCACATCAATCTTAAAGGAACACTCCACTTTTTTTGAAAATAGGCTCATTTTCCAACTATATTTACTTTTAATTCTTAACAATAATGAATTAATTAATATATTAATTAATTAATTAGTTAATTAACAATTATTTTAAAAAGTAGCCTGTTTATATAATTTAATAAAAATGCACAAAATAAATTTGATATAATCATGATGCATTGTGATGCATCGTGATATCGAACTGAATCGAATTGTTGACATGATAATCGTAATCAAATTGAATCGTGAAACCAGTGCCGATTCACACCCCTAATCATAACTAGTTACCTAGCTGGGGACTACTTTCAGGTGCTGCGTAATGAAAATGAGCCTATTTTCAAAAAAAGTGGAGTGTTCCTTTAATAGCTACAATTTCACTAGCTAGGACCATGCCACAAACGATCTATGTAATAGTTAGTTGAACAGAGTGTTGGAGAAGAGTAGAAAGAGGATGAAGGGGTAGAGGGAATGGGATGATGGTCAGGTTGATCAGGGCATCTAGAAT
The DNA here is from genome assembly GCA_021397915.2 of Tor tambroides. Lineage (NCBI taxonomy): Eukaryota > Metazoa > Chordata > Actinopteri > Cypriniformes > Cyprinidae > Tor > Tor tambroides. Next base: position 14,260 of record JAFVLL020036280.1, on the reverse strand, counting down.
TGATGGCTCAGAGAGACTGTGGGGGTACCGTCTCGATCATAAATTTAGGCCAGACAATTAGGACCTCCCGATACAACCTGAAAGAAAAAGAATGTAGGATAAGGTTGGCTGAATGGATGAAAAAGGGAGGGAAGGGTGGGTTGGAGAGAAAGAGACAAACAGTACGGTATGAGGCGGCCTGATATAAGGAGGGTCCGGGAAGTCAGTTGATCATTTGGGGTGTGGCCCTGCTCCCGAACGTCAGCTAACCATTTAACTCCCTTTATTTTGTATTTAATCATTTATAAGTGATAGGCCTATACAATTGTCCATGAAGCTGGAAGTAAAAAACTCCTTATATTCAGATGTGCAAAATTATTAAAGGCAGGTTTTCTTTTACAGACGAAATGATCCAAAAAAGATATTTAACTCCGACTGAAAAGTCAAAAATTATTAAATCCCCATGAGAAATATTAAAAACTAATGCAATACAGAAATTGCTAAATTACAGTTAAGGCATGATGTAAAATGCTCATTGGGTCATCGGGGTCAGAAAAAAAACAGGTGGAGAAGAAAAGACACATGTTAACTGCAAAAGATTTAAGAATTAAGGTGAAGAATTATGTGCAAAACCATCAGGAATCATTTAGTCTCCAGCTCCACCATTTTCCAGAACTGCAACCTACCTGGAGTCTCCAGAAGTACAAGTTGTCAGGTTCTCAGAGACTTTGCTTGGGTAAAAAATCCTAAAATATTACCCTCACATAATAAGAATAACATGCTGAAGTGTTGTGAAATAGATGAAGATTAATTTTTTTATAGGCTTTATAGACAGATACGTTGAGAGTGACTCATGAAGGACCAGCACCACATCCTCTTGTACCACTGTTTGAATAATTTATCTTCCAGAATATGACAATAAGTTTTAGGAGCTCAATTTTAGTCAATCCTGCAAGACAGACTTTCAGGATAGGAGATGGACTAAAAATGAACTCCCAAAACTTACTGCGACATGGAGCTAAGGAGAAAATGTAGAACTTGAAAAACTGGAAAAACAGCTTAGTGAAAAAAGTTTACAGTTTAAAAGCAAATAGAAAGTCCTATTTTTAAAATTTATTTTCTTTTTATATATATATATATATATATATATATATATATATATATATATATATATATATATATATATATATATATATATATATTTTGTTTTTGCAGATTTGTACACATACAAGGTTTAAAAATTATTGAAGTTTTGAGCAGCTGCATTCCTCTAGGTCAAAGATAAAATGGAATTTACAATAAAAAATGATTTACAAAATAATTGAGTGTGCAAATTTTTAATGTTAACAGGTTTTACCGTGTTATTACAACATTTAACCACATTTTATTAATTCATTTTATTAATACCCACTATGGGCTTTAACGAAATGACACACGCACACAAATACGGTTAAAACGATAGCTAAGCACTATAATGACATGAGTTTGAGGCACATTACCTTCAAAAATAAAAGTAATCCACTGCATTGTCAGTTTTTCAGATGTTGGGAGAAAATGTAGACTCTTATGTTCGGTCTTACATCCAAACACAGAATACTGGGATTGCTTATGAGACACTGTTGACATAACAGCTGCTCGAGCGCTGAGAATATGGAGGACAGCGTACAACCAAACACAACCCGCTGAGGGCGGAAACTACAGTAATGCAGGACTGTCAGTCAACGGCAATGGGCGGGGCCTAAACAGTGTGATGTCATATTGCTTTGAGAATCAAAATGGACTGATTTGGTTTAATGGGGATAAAAATGAGTACGTGGATTTTTATCATTGTAGGGTGGTTGTGATCACACACTGCCAACACACATTTATGTCCAAATACCATGTAAAAGCGGATTTTGCGTAATAGGTGCCCTTTAAACAAAACAAACAAACAAACAAAAATCAGACCATTTCTCATTTTTCTTTACTTCTTTTTAAATATAAAATCAACTTACCAGAAAGGTACATTGACCCAAATCAAAAACAAAATATTTCCATTTTCGCAGTTTTCTAATTTTTCTACTTTAAATATGAAATCAAAAAATGAATGATACATGGATTGTATGACCATCGATTTTTAATACGATACCATTGTAATACTTGGCATGTGTACTTGAGTACATGAGTGTGACTCATCAGACACTTTGATCTGGTACGTAGCACACAGGATACATTCTTCCTTTCACACTGTTGAAACTTAAGCTCTACTGAATGGAACAGAGCACATGGTTCTGAGACAGGGTCTTTATATTTTATTAAAAACCTGACCAGCCACATTATGCTCGTTTTATTTGTATTAATTGCAATCGCTTCCAAACTGTGTAAGATAGACGTGGCTGTGTGCCTTGCCAGTTTAAACTTTTTGATATACAGTTTTACGAGCACGCACATCCCAGCGGGGGTAAACTACACCTTCATTTATCATCTGTTGTGTTTAAATGGTCGAAAACACCCATGGTTCACATAAACACAGTTGGTTTTGTCTCAATCGAATGTTGAACATCTGTAAAAGAAATTGAACGTGTATCAGTGTACTGATTTGTGCATTAGTGTAGTTCTAGTAGTACAGCAGCCTAATATGAGAATCAGTAGAATCTAGAATGAATAATATGCAGTTTTATTTTTTTTAACATTTGATTATTCCACTTTAATGCTGCTTTTAAGAATACCTACTGTACATGAAAAGTCGAAAGCATTTTATATTTTTATTTTATTTGTCCTATTTTTCTATCTCAATGTCATAAATGCCTCGTGCTATAAAATAAACATGATTACATAAATAAGGAAAACAATTCTAAAATAAATATTATTTACACAAAGGTCTACAAAACTAAAATTTTTGAGCAAAGATAAACAAAGGAATTTAATTTAAGGCAGCGGCTATTTGCACTAAGTGCAAATAGCAATGGATTCTATTTACACCAAGTGAAAATAGCTGCATTTTTTAAACTTTATGCTATTTACACTAAGTGCAAATAGCTGTAGATTCTATTTACACTGTTAAAATAGCAAGATTTTCTGCTATTTATACTACTTATTGCAAATAGTGGCAATTATCTGCACCTCAGTATTGTAGTACATTATAAAACAGTATTCAATAATAACGTATTGAGTGTAAATTATAGTTTTAATTCAAATTATTAAATGGATGCCACCTTATTGGGACAATAAAGCCCTCCCTACACCTACCCTAACCCTACCCGATACTTTTATTTTTAACTTTTTGATTATTTCCTTCATTTTTATTGAAAATAAATGCCTTTCTGATGCGATATGAGATTTGGAAAGGGAGAAAAAAAGTTCGGCAAAAGGCGGCTCGAACTCGGGTCGATCGCGTCAAAAAGCATGCGCCTTACCATCTATGCCACAGAAACTGATGCAGAGCAACCGTCTTTTTTCAGTGTTGACTAACCCAATCACACGTTAGTGGGCGGAGTTAGTGTAAATAGCCTTTGCCAACAAGGCGGGCTATTTGCACTTAGTGTAAATAGACACTCCGTTAATTTAATTCCATACTCAAATGTTTGCTCATTCAACAGTTTTCGTGCTGTGAAAGTGGGGGCTGAGTGTTTCTGTTGCACGGGAACTGTTACAACTTGCTCAAAATGACAAACAAAGGCTGTATTCACACCAGGAAAAGTCCGCTAGTTCACTTGCTTTGGTCCGGACCAAATACAGTGGTGTTGTTTTTATTTTGTTGTTTTTTTTTTTTTGGAGTGGTTTGTTTTCATATTGCCCTTTTTGCAAGTGAACCAGAAATTCTAAACAAAACCACACGTGTGCTAAGGTCATCCTTTCATTGGACAGACATTCTCAAGCAGGGAAAAGCAGCAAGTGCAAAAACAGACTTATCATGGAGATCTTTTGTAGTGCAATTTTTATTCTTATACTGATTTGGAGTTATCAGCTACTAACGCAATATGAAGAAACTTATGAGCATCATATGAGACAATGTCATACGATGTTGTAATTACGACTTGCCGAAAATAAAATCTATAGATATAAAATACTTACAGCATATCACAATGTTAGTTTAAACATTTAACCTAGATAAATGTGCGCTATTAGGCGCATATCCAATTATTTGTCGAGAGTGGAAGCTGAAGCACGCTTCAGGACATCAGTGGAAACAAGTTAAAATATGGTGTCATTTTTGCTCATAAATGTAAGAATAATACATTGTTCGGAACTGTAAAGGGTGTATATTTATTTGTGTGCACTCACAATATAAAAAATGTTGTGCTTTTGTAAAATAAAGAAAAAAAAAAGGATGCGCTTTCTGCTGTCTCGGTCTTGAACAGGAGCGCTTCACAAAAATAAACCGAAACTCAGTGAATATTTTCCTCACAGACATGATGAATACATCAGTAGAAAGCTTTAAATGACTACAAAACGAAATAATTAAAATCCAAAACAAAAACTCTTTCATTATGTGATCCGTAAAGATGCATTTCTTTCTAAAGGTGCGTCCAATGAGGATATGGCGAGTCAGGATCGTCAGCTTCATCTTTGCGACACTGACTCAGAAAACACTAGTTTATTAATAGATCATTCAAACATCTCCTTACTATTTCCCCCTGACACATTCATGGTAACATTTGCTGAGGCTTTGCGGCAAGCTTTAGCCTATTTAGCGTGCTCATGTCACATTGCTGTGCACCATGGTCACGAAAAATTTTTAAGCAAGTGATTTAAGACATTGAAATGCAAACAATAGAAAAGAAATGCCATTCTTCTTACTATATACATGAGCTGTCTGTTTCTGAGTGTGATTTCTGCAGTTTGGTCAGTTCGAGGTCGGGTTAGGTTCACACCTTAAATGAACCGTACCAGAGTTTGTTCGGAACCGGACCGAGACCACCTCTTCAGCTGGGTCTTGGTACATTTGTTTGGTCTGCACCTGAGTGCGATTGCTGTGTTCACATCTGCCAAAAAGATCCCCACCAAGAGGGGAAATGAACCTGATTTCAATTCAATCGAACCAAACAAGACACCTGCCTCATTTAGTTCGGTTGAATTGCACTAGAGTTCGTTGTCCCTCTTTGTGCGGTTGTTTTTTTTTTTTTTTTTTTTTTTTTTTTTGGGC
>JAFVLL020036279.1:0-17905 GCA_021397915.2 Tor tambroides | reverse complement strand
TGTCTTCAAGATCACTAGAAAGTTACAGGCAGGTGTGTTTGATTAGGGTTGGAGCTAAACTCTGCAGGACACCGGCCCTCCAGGACCGAAATTGCTTATCCCTGCTTTAGGGACTCCTTACAGTTCTCAGTTATGTTTCATTTAAAGGGATAGTTCACCCAAAAACAAAAATTCTGTCAGGATTTTCTCACCTTCATGCTGTAAGCAAAATCTGTATGCATTTTCTTTCTTCTGTGAAATATACACACACACACACACACACACACACATACAAATACTTTAAAGAATGTTCATAACCAAAAAGTTTCACTTCCCATTGATTTCCATTGTATGTTTTATCCATATGATCAAAGTCAGTTGAAACCAAAACTGTTTGGTTACCATTCAGAATATCTTCTTTTATGTTCCACAGAAAAAAGTGGAAGGACATGAGAGACATTTCAGTTTTGGTTGAACAATCTCTTTAGGTTTCCCCATTGTCTCAGATGTTTCTCCTAAAACTCCTCAGGAGAAATAAAACCAGAGTACAGAGCTACAAACATTTTTGAACAGCTCAGATCATTTGGTCTTAAAGAATGTGATCAGAAATATCTGAGCTCATATTGAAACCTGGAGACTTTAAAGGGCACTTATTATGCCCCTTTTTACAAGATGTAGTATAAGTCTCAGGTGTCCCCAGAATGTGTCTGTGAAGTTTCAGCTCAAAATACCCCACATATCATTTATTATATCATTTTGAAAATGCCTATTTTGAGTGGAAGCAGAAATACGCTGTTTTCGTACATGTCTCTTTAAATGCAGAGTAGGGCTGTGCCCTTACACCTGGTTCCTCAGATATTCTGCCAAAAAAACATCTGTTTGATTTTGATTATCATGTCTATCGCACTAAAATCGTGCATTTTAAAGCCATATTAGTTTAAACTTCTGATATATGGTTTTCTGAGCACACCCAAACATGACCCAAACAATAAAATAAAAGCAGAAAATCACTCAATACTCTGGACTGAATAACGTCTATAGCTTTAATACGAAGACATTTCTTTCTTGAATGCTGCTTTTGAATGCTCTAGCGTGAAGATAAACATGGTGGATTGTGCGCGGCTCACTCAGGGCGGGGTCTCAGCTAATAAGGTAGTGTCCGTCAACAGTCATGGGCGGGGGTTGTAAAATGTGACGTCACATTTTACAGGTTCTGTGAATAGCTTGTTCTGAGACACTGCTTATGATTTATGGAGATTATAAAAAAATGAGCAGGTGGATTTTTACCATTATAGGGTGGTTGTGTACGCAAACTGCCAACACACATTTATGTTCAAACAACATGTAAAAGTGAATTTTGCATAATAGGTGCCCTTTAATATCTTGGCAAATCTGAACTTTTTCTTTCAGAAGAAACATCTGAGAAGCAGTAGAATTGAGCAACAATCTTCATTTGCTCTCCATATCATCTTATTGATGTCTGGGACTAGCAAATGAGATACTGAAGTGATCTCATTTGCGATGTGGCAGTCACAGATGTGTGTTTATGGGCTATTTTACAACACGGCTCATTCGATCAGCCTCTAGAGCTGGATGCATTTCATAAAGAACAGTATTCCAGGCATGCAATATCTGCCTGAGAATAATTGCAGGATCAGTGTCTTAATTACCATCTGTAATCAGCCGACAAAAATACAGTTCTTCGCGCTCATTACCTGAAGTGCGTGTGTCACAATAGATCCCTTTGTGCGGCGCGAACACAATCCATACACTTGCTTGAGTTACATAAAAGTTCAAATTTCCAAGAGAGTCTCTCAAGGCGGGGCTGTTGTAAAGTGCCCATTACATGAGTCACTCAAGAGAAAGAGAAGCGGCCCCTCCCATAAATATCCATTTTCTTCACTAAATTTAGTCTTTATACTGCATCAAGCTGTTAGTTAGACTGTGAAAGTCCATTACGTTTCACAAAATTGGGCTGAAGTGGCAGTTTTCATGAGGAATATTGATACTTTGGGATGCATTCTTGAGATACGACTCCATTTACCCTTCATAAGGCGCCACAAGTGCAAATGGCCAAGAATGGAAAGCGGGAACATAACGATGCGTTTCCGTGGATCAGACGAAAGGGATATCAAAGAAAGCCACCCTCTAATCACCCTTCCTTGTTGCCATGGCTTAGAGGGACTAACGAAAGAAAAATTGCCCGTCACCGCCTTAACACACACATATCAACCTGTTTTCTGGGCCACAAAGAAATGATTTTCTGAGCACAGCTATTGTTTCTTTTCACGGTAATCAATCAATGTATCAAACCAATCATTTCTGTCAAGACCAAGTATTGTTTTGGCATCAATCATGCTTCTGAAGAAAAACCGTCAGGCGTATTGAGTCAAGAGCTAGTAATGCGGCTCAAAAGAGTTTTTTGCAGAGGAGTCCTAAGAGAGATGGCTGTGAATGCGCGCACAAAGCGTGTGATTATGTTGATGTACAATTATCTAGGAAATGACTGGCTTCAGGTGGAGAAGCTTTTACTCACATTATTAGAGGCAAATGGGGTGTATTTGTGGTGGGTTTTTAGCAGAATCTTTGAATTGATTAAAAAAACAGCCCTTTTTATGCAGAAAAATATGTAATAGGCCATTTACCTGCACTACGGGAACAACCCACTGCTGTTTATTTTGTTGAAGTGTAAAAACATTTGTTGAGGAGAAGGTTTGGTTTTTATTCCATTTGATTTAATAATGCTTTTAGAGTTAGCATGCCAGATGTTCTTTTAACTCAGAAGGGATTCGAGACTTAATCTTTAATCATTAGCGGTGCTTGAGAAGGCAAGCATTAGTATTTCAAACACTATTACTGCTCATCTGGGTAAGGTGTTTTTCAAAATATTAAACTTAAGTGGTGCAAACATGAATGATGCCACAAATTATGTGGCTGATTTAGGGAAGATTTACTATTCGTTTTCTAAGCAAACAAATTTATGGTTTTGCACTTGGCAGACAATAAAACAGACCAAAAAATCCTAGAAAATATAGTATTCTCTAAAGACTGGAATATCATAGAGACTGGGGAATGGGCTGTTTAGGCTGTATATTAGTGCTAGTGCTAGTACATGCATTAAATCCTTACAGATTATTTAAAATAAAATAAAATAAAATTAAATAAAATTAAATTAAATTACATTAAAAATTAATTATAAAATATATTTTTTATTAAAGTAGTTGTTGCTGAAAAATAAATAAATAAATAAATAACTGCTCACCAATGGATCAACTGCAGTGAATGGGTGCCATTAGAATGTGAGTCCAAACAGCTGAAAAAAAAAAAAAACCCACAATAATCCACAAGTAATCCACACCACTCCAATCTATCAATTAAAGCTTCATGTTTATAAGAAAAAAAAAAATCCATAATTAATAGGGTTTTAACTTCAAACCATTGCTTTCGAATACAATTCTGAATAAAATCAAATAGAGTCCTCTATCCATAACATTGCTTTCTCCAGTGAAAAAGACATCTTTTCTGAATCAGAAGAGAAGTATGTGTTGCTGTTTTACACTTAGATTTTCACTTAACAAGACATTAATTAATGGACTGCAGTAGTGTGGATTATTGTGATGTTTTTATCAGCTGTTTGGACTCTCATTCTGATGGCACCCATTCACTGCAGAGGATCCACTGGCGAACAAGTGATATAATGCTACATTACTCCAAATCTATTATGATGAAGAAACATCCTGGATGGCCTGAGGGTGAGTAAATTTTCAGCAAAGTTTTGGGTGGACTATTCTTTTAAATTAAATAAAGCAGTGTTTTATTATTATTTTTTTTTTATTATAGATATTACATTACATAGTATTAAAAATGCTTGAAATAAATAACCAGATAAGTTACATTGTCAAGTTCACTGGATATCATTCTAAACAGCCAACAATGGTCATAAGTGAAAGTATCTGTTTCATAATGTAACACTTAGTTGCAGAAAAACATGTTATAGCTGTCATTTAATAAACATATTTTGGTTTATTCTATATATGTTTTATGTACCACAGTGTTTTAAAAGCATTCCTTGAATCTTAATGAAGTATTACTGGCTAATTAACATGTTAGATTACTGATAGCCAGAGATCTCAAACAGCACTTGTAGATCAACTACTTGGTGAATGCACCATGACATAATCAAGGCTGTATATTTCACATCAGCAGTCTTGTTGAATAAAGAGCCCTTCAGCTAAATTTAAATGACTTACATAATATGTCGGTAATGTTTTACCATTGTAGCAATTTACAACCCACAGTCCATAATTAACGTCAGAAAGATAAGTTTCTTAAAAATAGACCACTTTTTATGTATATTCATGATGACAACAACAACAATAATAAGATAATTTGCATTAGGGGAAAAGGGGAGGGGGGCTTCATTTTACAAGCACTGAGTAAAGAAAGAAAGAAATAAAGAGAACTAATAGGCCTACTCTTTTTCATATTGCACCCTATGGCTGTGGAAAAAGTACAGTATGACTTAGAATACCCAACAAGCATGAAAACAGGGAGTGACAAAAGAGGAAAGGGATGTCATTTCCATATGAATGACTCTCACGCTGTAATTTCAGAAACCAAATCTTTCGACATTTGAAAGTACATTGATAAGTGCCTTTGTGATAATGGCTGAAACATATTCAGCCCACTCTATTTAGCCCTCTGCCACACTTTCATATCTACAAGAGCGTTATCCCTCGTGCTGCGTGGCTGTGAATTATTTTTGCACGGCCATGGTGGAACACAAATGCATGATATGCACGCGTAATATCGTGTTAGCATCATTATAATTGCACAATGGAGATAATTGTTTGTTTAAACTATGTAAACAGGATCTGCATCGTTTGATAACAGCACATAGTTTCAAGCGCATTTACTTTTCGATAAATCTCCCAGAGAGAGTCAATTAACTGAGTGCTGGACAAGAATGTCTTTTTCTCTCTGACTCAAAAGTGTGATGGCTGCGTGCGGTCTGCACCATGAGAACCTTGGTTGCCAGGCGATAGATTAAGACGCAAAGATATGCATCCATTTATATCGAGAGATGTTTATTAAATTTGAAAGATAATAATGGAAGTGGTGAGAGGAAGGAAAGATAACGACGTGGGAGAAAAAAGGAAACAGAAAGTACAGCCGCCACTCATTTTCTGGAAGATTAATTGAGACTCAAGATGAGATGTCAGTACGGTACACTGAATGCAACAGCAGGGTTATAGTGAAAATCTTTTTTTTCTTCATAGAAACTGATTTCTTCCCATTTTCCTCATAGAATCTGATGCCTAACAGCTATATATAATATATATGATACAGAGAGAGAGAGAGAGAGAGAGAGAGAGAGAGACAGTTGTGCTCAAAATTATACATACCCTTGGTAAATATGACCAAAGAAGTCTGTGAAAATAAATCTGTATCATCAATACTTTTGATCAATTTACAAAAACCTTTTACTGAAAAACCTTTCACTGGAGAATAAGAATTTAAATGGGAGAGAAATATCATTATGAAATAAATGTTTTTCTTTAATCCACATTAGCCACAATTGATCACACCCTTTTATTCAATACTTTTTGCAACCTCATTTTGCCAAGATAAGAGCTCTGAGTCTTCACCTATAATGCCTGATAGAGATCAGAGACCATTCCTTCATCCAGAATCAATCACAGTTGATGCTTCTCCTCTTCAGTTCACCCCACTCATTTTCTATTGGGTTCAGGTGAGGGAACTGGGAGAAGCTTGGCAGAAGCTTATCAGTGACCCCTTTTTGTTTTGATTTTGATGTTTGTTTGTGGATCATTGTCCTGTTGGAAGATCCAGGCTTGGCACATTATGGGATTTCTAGCATGGACAGTCAGTTTTTAATTTTTTATCTGTTGGTATTTGATAGAAACCTTGATGCCATCTATCTGATGTCCAGGACCTCCGGCAGAGGCCCACAACATTAAAAATGCAGCAGTATATTTCATTGTACATATAGGGTACTTTTTATCCCTGTGTTCGCCAAACCCATCTTGAGTGTTTGCTAGAAAGCTCATTTATTAGTGTCATCTGATCATTTAAGGCAGTCCCGTTTAATGTTCCAGAACATTGCTTTAATGAATATGCTGGAGTTTGTTTTGGGATGAGAGCGTTTTCTTTTCTAGATTTTTTTTAAACCCTCCCAAACAACATGTGGCGATGTAGGTGCTGCAAAGGTAATTTTTTTGAAGTCTTTCTGACCCCTAGATTGAATTATTTTCTGAAGTTCTCCAGCTGTGATCCTTTGAGAGTCTTTGGCAACTCAAACTCTTCTCCTCGTCTTGCTTTAAGACAAAACAGACCCACATCCTCTTCCAGGCAGATTTGTAACATTTTCTGTTGATTGGAAATTTTTAAGTATTGCCCTGATGGTGGGAATGGGAATTTTTAATGCTTTAGCTCTTTCTTACAGCCACTTTTTCTTTTGTGAAGTTTAACATTAACTTTTGCTGCACATCAGAACTATATTCTTTGAGTTTACTTATTGTGATGGATGATTAAGGGAATTTGGCCTTTGTGTTCTCTCATATTTATATTCCTGTGAAACAGGAAGCCATGGCTGGATAATTTCATGTTCCTAGTCACACTGGTGTGATTAAAAAAATGCAAATATAAATGGGAATCTTCTTCAGAGATATTTTAGTCAGAATAATTTCTAGTGGTACCAGTAATTGTGGCCATTGCGTACTAGAGAAAAATATTTATTTATAAAAAAAAATGTCAATGTGTAACTTGACGAATCTTAGTAATTATTTGTGAAATTTACAATTTTCTAGCACTTTTTCAAATTTTTCTTTGTGTGTATATAGTGTATTATATTTATTTTTGTATATACAATTAACACATACATATATTACATATGTACAGAATACGGGAAGATCTACCCATAATCCTGAAGGATCCACCAAGCAGAGAATTTGATCTTGCCATGGCAACTTCTAAAATAGTGGCTAAGATCAGACTGTCATGAAATATTGCAAATTACTTAATGACGCAAGTTTTCATAATGTCAAACTATTTATATTTGTTGTACAAACCTGAATATATTGTAATAAAAATGTATTGTTTATTCTTATGAAACAGCCCAGCATTTTTGCTGATTTGAAGAAAATACTTAATATTACTTGAGAAGAGGGGAGAGAGAAAAAGCTTGATTTTACAATCACTGAGTAAAAAAAAAAAATAAAAATAAAAATTTGATAATGCTGAGTTCAAAAATATCAATTATTTTTTCCATCATGTACAGTTTACACAAAATGAGATTGAAGATTTTTCAAATTATATATAAGTGTGATCTTTAACAGACTTATCAAAATCGTTTTGAAGTAGTATTCAAAATGTATGATTAAATTAACTTGCAAAAGAGAGGAAAAATGCTCAAATACTCCATGTAATATCAAAATTTTACAAAACACATGCATTTTTCCACTGTCACTGCCATAATTCTAATTTTTAAAACAGGATTAGACAAATTATGTCTTAAAAATCATTCATAAATGTCACAACTGGCTGAGAATTTAACAAATATGTGTGATCTGGCTCAGAGGAAGACAGGAATCATATCTTCATGGCTTTTTTCTTAAGGCATAATGCAAGACAAAATAATGATTGACAAATGGTGGTCAAAAGCAAAAATGCATATAATATTTAGTAAGAAAGTAGGAAAAAACAACAACAACACTATTTTTGAATCAGAACCCAAAAATGTTAAGAAACAAGTATTGGATTTCGTTCAGCAGATATGCGGTATAATCAATGTTAAGCCATTTGTCTTATATTATAATATTTGTTTTATATTATACTCTCATTTTATGGTGTGGTACAAAAGTTTAGAAAGTGAAGCTACGTGTGGCCAATTTGTGCTCTGCATTTCACCCATCCAAGTGCACACACACAGCAGTGAGTAGTGAACAAACACACACCTGGAGCAGTGGGCAGCCATATTGCTGCATCACCCAGGGAGCAGTTGCTCAAGGGTCTCACCTCAGTCATGGTATTGAAGGTGGAAGAGAAAGCTGGTTATTCACTCCCCCCCACCGACAATTCCTGTCAGACCTGAGACTCGAACCCACAACCTTCAGGTTACAAGTCTGACTCTCTAACCAGGCCACAACTGCCCTGAAATTTGTACTGTATCATGTAATGTATTCCTTGTAGTATAATATTAACATTATAACACAATGTTGAATCTTTTTCTTTCAATTTTCATATTCTTTTTTGCTTCTAATCAAAGTGTGCAATGGTGTGATTCATCTCAGAGCCGGCTGGTTTGGTTCATGACTAGAACTCTTTACTGAAGAATTTTTTCAAACCCCTATGGAGAAAACGAATGGGAAAACTATTTCCAAAACCAAGACTGCTGTAAAAAAGTAGGTGGTCATTGTTGCGCCGTATTGCAGAAATGTTGAGTTGAAAGGAAGCATACTCTTTGAAAGTAGCGTCGTCTGTTGTATTGTGTAATAATGGAAGGAAAAAACCCTATGATCTCCCCTCGCACTCTTTGATCCACTGTGTAAGGTCTCCTTCTCTTGCCAAGTTATTTGAATAATTTTGGAAACAGAGCTTTTCTAATGCATGATGGATGTAAGCGTGCATTGCACAGATTGGGTGCATAAGCGCTGGATGCATTACATTGAGATTTGAATAGGGTAAGCAGCTCTGGGAAGTACAGATAATCAGTTCCTGTCCTGACTCAAATCATTTATTTGTAAATTTATAAGTGTTCCAGATGAATCTTGAGCCTACATTTTAGGGCGGTCTTGTAAAGGAAATTTTGCTGCAGGGATTTTTATTCATGCCTTACCAAAACGTTGACATTACATGATTTTGTTAAAGCTTTTGTAAACTTCACATACTACTTTTCTTATATGTGTAAGTGGCGTCAACTGCAATATGTTGTACAGCATAAATTTAAATTACAAATTAGATACAAATTACTTTACATATAAAATACATGCATATAAATTACATTATGTTATTACATATTTCTTTGTATTTCTACATGTTTTTCAAATGTTTTTTTTTTTTTGTTGTTGTTTTTTTTACTGGGATGGGACAGAATAGAAAATTGACTGAAAAAAAAAAAACATGTACTGTAATATATTTATTTATTTATTTTACTGGATTTTTAATTTTAGTTAATCACTTTTTGTTCACTTTCATTGTATGGAATATTCTGGATATTCAGTATTTTCAGTAACTTTAATAGGTTATATTTAGTGATGTCAATCGATTAAAAAAATAACAAACTAATTGCTTTTTTTAAATATATTTTTATATTGCAATAATTTCACATGCAACCTTCAAATTAGTGTAGAAACAACATAAAGACAGTATATCTTTTAATATTTGTTTAATGGCATGTTTTTTTATGACTCAGTGTGAGTACCACTGAACATAAACCCATTATAATAAATGTCACATTTACCTGTAAATTAAATATAGATCAATCCGTTCTTTGATTAACGGACATCACAGCAGCTGGGTTATTAGGTTATTTTGCTGCTATTACTTTCTGAGTATGGGTCACCATACTTGGCCACACACCACTTCCCTTCCCTTCCCTTCATTACGGCGCAGTCGTGGCCTAATGGATAGAGAGTTGGACTTGTAACCCGAAGGTCCTGGGTTTGAGTCTCAGGTCTGGCAGGGATTGTAGGTGGGGGGAGTGAATAACCAGCACTCTCTCCACCCTCAATACCACGACTGAGGTGAGACCCTTGAGCAAGGCACCGAACCCCCAACTGCTCCCTGGGCACCGCAGCATTGATTGCCCACTGCTCCAGGTGTATGTTCACTACTGTGTGCATGCACTTGGATGGGTTAAATGCAGAGGACAAATTTCGAGTATGGGTCACCATACTTGGCCACACACCACTTCCCTTTCCTTTAAGAGCTGCTGCTGAACATTACACGGATCTGATAAGCATGCTCCTAGTTTCATTCATGCTTTAATATGAAATGATAGTTATGATACAGTAAATGATACAGAAATTATACAATATGCGTGCACCACTGTATTTGTGCGTGCAATTGGCTGACAGGACAGGAAAGCTCATTTTTACTGACAACATCTCATCTGACCGCAGTTCACTGTTGTTCTACTGAAGCTTCCTCGTCACCTGTACCGTTTCCGCGCTCGTTTGACTCGCGCCTGTTGCTGAGGCGAAGTGTAGAGCGCATCTGAAAAGTCTCCTATTTGATGTGGTCATAAAGATGTTCTGTGTCTAAATAAAAGCAATTCTTCTCAAGAAAAGAGACCAGAGCAGCAGTTGTGATTGTGGTGGCCAACCCGAGCTCCGTCCCTACGTTAACTGTATTAAATATTTTTAACACAGTTAAACTGGAAAAATTAATCACCTGCATTAACACGCTCATTTTGACAGCACTAGTTATATGTATATGATACATTTTATATGTATGTACTATACTATCAATTCATGTATATTACCAATTAATAATAAATTAGCATTTTAGACTTATTTCTGAAGCATCATTTGACACTGAAGACTGTAGTAATAGCTGAT
Organism: Tor tambroides; assembly: GCA_021397915.2. Classification (NCBI taxonomy): domain Eukaryota; kingdom Metazoa; phylum Chordata; class Actinopteri; order Cypriniformes; family Cyprinidae; genus Tor; species Tor tambroides. The sequence continues at coordinate 7,346 of JAFVLL020036279.1, read as the reverse complement.
ATAAATTCACCACAGGAATAAATAAAATTTTAAATGTAGGCCTATTAAAATAGAAAACTATTATTTTAAATAGTAAAAATATTTCACAATATTACTGAATTTTAGATCAAATAATGCAGCCTTGATGACGAATAGAGACTTCTTAAAAAAAAAAAAAATCTTACTGATCTCCAACTTTGGAATGGTACTGTGTATCTATCTATCTATCTATCTATCTATCTATCTATCTATCTATCTATTTATGAAGTTAAACATTTATGCTCACTTTTAAAAGTGTCTATTGGATATACTGTTAAAAAATTTAAAAAAAGAAAAATAATTCAGAAAAATTAAATTCTTTGACATGGAAGATTTAGGTGGCCTTAACTACTATGTACTTACATTTAAATTAATCATTTGATACAATGCACTTATTGTGTACATACATGTGTTTACATTGTATTTATATTTTTAAAAATACCTATATGTAATTATTCTGTAATTACATTTATGATTACACTGTTGACCCATCCCTTACACCTTAACCCACCCTTAAACCTACCCATACCACCACACCTATCCCTAACCTTACCCATATCCCACCTCAATAGCAGCAAAAGTGTTTTGCAATACAATATGACCACAATAAGTACATTGTGCTTATTTTTTGATGTAAGTACATAGTAGTTAAGGCCACCTAATATTAAGTGTGACCAAGATTTTTTTTTTTTTTTTAACCTTTATAATGGAAACCTCAAAAACAAGCCATGGTACAGGATAAAGGTCACTAGAGTGATGTTTTATTCACTGTATGAATCTGAGAAATTTGTTAAGATTGTATATATACAGTATATTTTGACTTGGAATATATATTCATTCTTCAGCTCAGTCTCATATTCACGATAAAACATTAGTTTGAATGTCCAATAGGCTCGTACTCTCCATTCATCTAAGAGTGATTTCTGATGACAGCGCTGCTCAGTGCATTTGTTAGCTGAATACAAGCTGGTTTTGAAAGAAAAAATAACTTCCTTGTTCAAAACTGTGCTTTAGTATTTTTTAATTTAAAAGTCTTTACTGCTGACTCGTAAAACAGTTTCTTGTTGCCATTTAATGGTGGAACAATGTAACTAAAATCACCATCACACACACACACACACACACACAGTTTCCTAAATACTACTATTATTTATATAAAATATTATTTATTGAATAATAATATTTAATAAATAAAAACAAAAGCCATCATAAAAATTGCTAGGCAATTTAGTCAAAAGTAAAAAGTACTGATATACAGCATTCAAGTTACATAAACATGATGAGATTTTGACAAAACTATTTGCTCTGTACTGAATGGCCGCTGACACGCTGGAGCTCACATCTCTAAAAACGTTGAAGCAAATTTTCAAAGAGACATTATCTTTATTAACAAACCACATATTTGAAGTCCAAACAAGTACATTCTCACCTAAAAAAACTTTTAAATCTATATTCCGTGACACAAAGCAGTATTCTTTTTAAAATTTGGCCATCCACCATGATACTCACTGTGAGAAATATGGCAACTTCAGCAAGTGGAGTGATCTAAACGGTGAAATGGCTGTTGGACTCTAATATCAACACTCTTATCAGATTCAAGGACCAGAAAGAACTGTTGCGTGTGTGTGTGTGTGTGTGTGTGTGTGTGTGTGTGTGTGTGTGTGTGTGTGTATGTATGTGTATGTATATATATATATATATATATATATATATATATACACACACACACACACACATATACAGTGCCCTCTAAAAGTATTGGAATAGTAAAGACAAAATTGCTTTGTTGGCTTTGGAGTCAAGACATTTACAAATATGATTAAAAGATGAATATGAGACAAAACTACAGAATGTCACATTTTATTATTGGGTGATTCAACACAGATGTTTTACCAGCTAAGAAGTTCAGCACTTTTAGAGTTTCATCCCCCTATCTGATGTGAGCATAAGTATTGGAACAGTTGCCTCACAGTATTGATCACTCACAGTGATCAGCTGTGTCCTGTTGCATTAATTCTTCAGATATTAAAAGCAGGGAATGTGTCATATCAGTTACATCCATTATTTCTGTATTCTGAATCTTGCATTCAATGATGACACACACAAACTAGGATGAAGATGAGGGAGCTGACTCTGTGAGAAAAGCAAGCAATTTGGATGCTAAAAGAAAAGAGGAATTATAGATTAGAGCTATAGCAAAAACAAAGGGCATGGAGAAATCAAGAGTTTGGAAAACACCAGCGACACCAGCAACCAACAACGACCTGATTGGCTGAGAAAACAACAGTAGTTGATGACAGACAAATCATAAAATCTTTGAAAATGAATGCTAAAAGACGTGTCTGTAAAATCACCAACAACTTCCAGAAAGCTAGGGTGATGCTCTGACAATCTACTGTCCTCAGGAGACTCTGAAACCTCTGACCAGCACCAAAAATAGAAAGGCAAGAGCACAAAGGTGAGCCAGAAGAGTTTTGGAACTGTGTTTACGAACCGATGAGACAAAGATGAACCTTTATCTAAGTGATGGGAAAGCAAAAATGTGGAGAAAAAAAAAAGGGAACTGCAAATGATTCTAACCATACAGCCTAATCTGTAAAGCATGGTGGAGGTGGTGTCATGGCATGGGCATGCATGGCTGTATCTGGAAAAGGCCCTCTCAACTTTACTGATGACTTAATGTATGATGACAGTAGCAGAATGAATTTGGAAGGGTACAAAACCATCTTGCCTGCCAATATTCATGAAAATGCCACCAGATTCATTAGGAAGTGCTTCATATTGCATCAGGACAATGACCCAAAACACCCGGCCAGTTCAGTCAAGGAATTTATAAGGGCAAAGAAATTGAAAGTCTTAGATTGCCCAAGTCAATCTCCAGATTTGAATCCAATTGAACATGAATTTCACCAGCTGAAGAGGAGAGTAAAGGCACAAACTCCCCAAAACAAGCAACAATTGGATATGGCTGCATTAAAGGCTGGGAAAAGTATTTCAAAGGATGAGATCAAGAGTCTGGTGATGTCTATGGGTCACAGACTCACTGCTGTGATTGTGCGCAAGGGATCTGCAACTAAATAATAGCTTTTAATCTTTTATATCTGCCTTATGTTCAACTGTCCCAATACTTATGCTCACATCAATGAGTGGGATGAACTCTAAAAGTGCTGTTCTTTTTATTTGGTAAAACATGTATGTGTAGAAATGGCTAATAATAAAATGTGACATTCTGTAGTTTTGTCTCATATTCATCTTTTAATCATATTTGCAAATCTCTTGACTCCACAGCCAACAGAACAATTTTGTCTTTACTGTTCCAGTACTTATGGAGGGCACTGTATATATATATATATATATATATATATACACACACACACACACACACACACACACATATGTCGGGAATACAAAGAGTTTTCATTCACATTTTTTTCTTTTTTTCATGATAAAATCAGAAATTCCACAGGTAAAAAAATGAAGGTTGTCACTTTAAGTAAAACTGCTGTAATGCTGTTGCTTTATTTCACACGTACACCAGCTGCAAATGATATATAAGTGTGTCAGCAGGTATATGTGTCTGCCATTTATTCTTACTCCGTGTTGGCAACCTGTGGACTTTCATCAGTGACTCTTGACAAAAGAAATTAAGGTCTCGTGTCGTGTGCCGTCGCTTTGTTTCAAATATGTTAAGTGCTTGAGTGGATGTGGTTCGACACCAGAAATTAAAAAGCATGCAATCATGCCTGAAGGACTTCTGAAGAGCAATGAAAGGTGTGTAGAAGACCTTTGAAGACTGAACTTAGAGATATTATATTGTACATTTTATGCCAAGCACTAGCTTCATGTTGCTTCTGGAATTTGAATGCAGAAAAAAATTAACAATGCTGATGTGAAAAAGAAATTAGCATTTCTGTTCTAGAGTAAACTAAATTCTAACATATACACACATATATATATACCTGTTCTCACTCTTACAAAGATACTTTTCGGTAACTGCATGACCTCCTTCCTTTCAATTTACAAGCAATCAAGGATGCAATCAAAGCAGGAACTCATCAGTTTTCATGTCTTGATTCATGTCGCACCATTCTTAAGATGTGCTATATCATCTATTTTGATCAGAAGCAGAGCTAATGGATGCAGGTATGTCTTGCATATCAAGCAGAACATCTTATCTATCAGTGATTGAAATTATGTTTTAAAGGGCTCCAATGATAATGTCTTCTCAGAAGAATCATTTTGTCTTTCTTGCATCTATGCAAGCAAATTGTTTTGCTTACATCCAATGTGGACACATACACGTAACATATATAGACTTTCATTATGGATGAATATGGAGGAATTTTATTGCTCAAAAAACTTTTTTTTTTTTTTTTTTTTTTTTTCCCAGGGTGGATTTCTTCATGTTTAACCACTCCTCACCATAATAATAATAATAATAATGCAGTTTCAGGAACCTCAGCTGGAAAATTTGAGATTCTTAAAATCTGGAACATTTCAAAGCATTAATTACATAAATACAATTTCAATATGTTTTAGTATATATTTTCGGACATTTTATATATTTTGTCTATATATATATATATATATATATATATATATATATATATATATATATATGTCCAAATTGAAAAAAGTGAATTTACCCCAAAATGTATTTTAAGATCTAAATTCATACATATTTAAATCTAAACAGATACTGTCTGTCTGTCTCTGTGTGTGTGTGTGTGTGTGTGTGTACTGTTTTTTGTGGTTTACGGGGACAAAATTTGTGTATTACAATTTGAAGGTGGTTTATGAGGACACTGCCTATGTCCCCATAATTCAAAATGCTTAAAAAACATACTAAATGGTGTTTTTTTGAAAATCTAAAAATGCACAAAGTTTCCTGTAAGGGGTAGGTGTAGGTGTAGGGTTGGTGTAGGGCAATAGCCCATACAGTTTGTACAGTATAAAAACCATTACGCCTGTGGAGAGTCCCCGTAAACCACAAAAACAAACGTGTGTGTGTGTGTGTGTGTGTGTGTGTGTGTGCGTACACAGTGGTGGCCAAAATAATTAGAACACTAGTATTTTCACCAGATAAAAATGGTTTCAAGTCAGTTATTTCTGTCTTTTGCTGTAGTGTGTCAGTAGGAAATATCAGTTTACATTTCCAAACATTCATTTTGCCATTAATTGCAATAATCCAATGAGATTTTTGTTTGCACAAGGAGTCTGATAACAGCCAGTGCTCCACTCAGAGATCTGATATCATCATCATCATCCAGTCTGTCTGAGACATGAATAACCAGAAAAAACTGAGACAGACTAGATCCAGAAGAATTGTTGCAACATCTCCAAGATGCTTCAAGAGACCTACCTGCTAATCTACCTAAAAAACTATGTGCAAGTGCACCTAGGGCAAAAACTGCTTTAAATGCAAAGGATGGTCACACCAAATGTTGATTTAATTTAGTTAATAGAAGTTATTGATAAAGAAAATGTATTTATGACATTATTTCTGACAGCATCCTCATTTTACAGCATTTTTACACACGTGGCTAAAACTTTTAACAGAAGTGTTGCTTTGCAGGCAGGTTTCTTGAACACAACCCAGCACTGAAAGAGCTGAAAACATATCTATGGTAATCACTAAAACTGTCAAATTATGAGATATTTACACAAGTTAATTTCTGAATTAATCATCCAATTTGTTCCCGTAACATAATAAATTAGCTCTTGGTTTCAAAGTTCCCCTGAATTTGTCAAATCATAAAACCTTAACATACTCTCCAGGCTTGTTTGTTGGATCCCAGTGAAACTTGGCACTATCTCCTCATGGCCCCAGAGCTTCAACACTTGTCGACCGGCTGGATCCTAAAAGCATGAGATGGATTGCATCTCTCGTCATATCATACAGTATCAGTCAGGGCAGCTCATGCTGTAATTTTTAATTAGACAGAATCAACATGATTAATTTCACTAATTAAAAGTTAAATGTATTGATAAATAAACAATGTTGACAGATTGCAACTTTAAATGACACCTATTTCATGTTTAATTAAGCAGATGTTTGACAATAAGCTACAGTATCTCCCTGCACACGAGGGGCTTGGTAAATTCATTATGGTACCTGCTGCGGCGGCAAGTTAAACAGTGGGCTTTTACATTTAAATGGGAAATAAGATTACTAAGAGCTACACATTAGTGAAAAGCAAATGCGAAAACTGCCAAATTGATTTTGCCTTTGCTCAGAATCTATAAACGTATAAACTGCCATCAACTAATTCAGGGGTCTCAAACTCAAATTACCTGAGGGTCAGCAGCACAGGCCAGCTGAATAGTCACAACAAATAAATGTTTTCGATCATGAATTTTAACTGTTGGCACAATAATATGGTAATTGATGCATGGATGGGCCTTTTCAGAGCTGAATGCCTCATCTCATCCTCATGTACGGCTCTGCATGTTTAGCAGAGTAATGGCGCCTGAGATGAACGGCAGTTTTCTCCTGCAGATCAGGCAGGTTGCAGTCACATTAAAAGAGCAGGAACATCACGATCCGGCGGTGATGTAATGGTCAGTTGTTTAATAAATTATGAATAAGGCAAAATGTGGACTGGATTTAATGAAGTATTAAAACTTGAGGGGCCCTGTAATTGTTTGAGACCTCTGAAGTGAATCATTTCCAGTGTTTTCTTTATGATTTTACTGCATTTGGTAATTAAGCCATTAAAGGAATAGTTCACCCAAAAATGAAAATTTGCTGAAAATGTAATCACAGTAATTACATCACTTGCCCAGTGAATCCTCTAGAGTGAATGGGTGCCGTCAGAATGAGAGTCCAAACAGCTGATAAAAACATCATAATACTTCACAAGTAATCCACACGACCATAATCCATTGGTTAATGTCTTGTGAAGTGAAAAGCTGTGTATTTGTAATGGCGCTTTTGCACTGCACTGCGCGGCATGATACGGCACGGCAGGGCTCACTTTCTGGTGCTTTTCCATTGCATGGTATGGCGTGGTACAACTCGCTTAAATAGTACCACCTGGTAGTATTTAGGTTCTAAGTGAGCTGTACCGATACTAAAATGTGACATGTTAACACTGCAGATCACTGATTGGTCACAAAGAATCATCACTACTAGCATCATTGGATTTGCACGAGACACCAAACCTGCTAGATTTAAATAGTCAGCAACAGCCACCGCAGTATCGTTCCCATGAATTATACGACTTGCTTTAAAAAAATAGAAAAAAAAAAATTTACAAAAAAAAAAAAAGAATAGCTCCTGTGTCATGCATTTGTGTGTCTTTTTTTTTTTTTTTTTTGCACTTCTC
>JAFVLL020036276.1:0-44479 GCA_021397915.2 Tor tambroides | reverse complement strand
TGGCCTTGAACCCAATCAAATATTTCTGGAGAAACCTGAACATGTGCATCTGCCCCCATCCAACCCGACAGAGCTTGAGAGGTGAACAGGTGAGGAGAAGGAGATTTTTGATTTTTGCATCAAACAAAAAAGACTGTAAAGGTGCTTCAGCTAAGTACTGAGTTAAGGGTTTGAATACTTATGCAATGTACTTATTTCAGTTTTTTTATTTGTAATAAATTTACGAAGTTGTGACAGTTCTGTTTTTGCTTTGTCATTATGGTGTATGGAGTGTAGACTGATGTGGAAAAAAAGTAATTTAAAACAGTTTAACATAAGGCAGCAACATAACAAAACGTGAAAAAAATGAAGGGATATGAATACTTTCACAAGGCACTATATATCTCATCAAAAGGCCGAGAAGTATAATTATTTCCGCTATAACGCCGAGCCCTAGTAACAGATTGTGTTTTACATTGATGCACTTGAGTTCTTTGGTCAATTTACAAGAGAAGTGGGAGTGTTGAGCTGTTGTGAGTCACAATAACACACACACACACCCGTGTTCGACGGGCCAGATGGTGTGTGTTGCTCTTGTTTCCTCGTCGCTCTGACTGTGCTTCATATGCACAGCGGTGCGGCTCAAGATGAGCTTCTGCTTCAAACCGCGCTCTGACCGCTCAGAACGGTGAGGGAGGCCAATGAAAACAAATGTCTCTATTAGATTATGGTCTCAGCTCCCGAGAGTGTGTGTGTGAGTGAAATTAAATTATGATATCCCAGCATCATCTCCATTAGCCCTGGGCCTCACCTGTAAAGGAGAGAAGGGGAATCGAGGCGTTTATGTGACACTCCTCTTCATCACAAACTGATATTATGCACCGAGCCGCAGAAGAGCCATTTAACCCTCTGGTGCTGTTCGGTCATTTTAGACCCCCACAAAAATGTTTGGAAATTAAAAAAATTGCTGCTTCATCAATATGGTATGAAATGACTACCATAGGAAATGAGTGGGAAAAACACGAAAATACAAAGATGTTTTTTTTTTTGTGTGTACAATCTACAAATCAGCCAAAATGCAGAAAAAAGTACACAGCAATGAAGAGGTGACAAAATTTTGCCTGTAAACTCTGTTCAGTAACTAAAGAATACACAGCACTGAATATATATATATATATATATATATATATATATATATATATGGCTTTACAGGCATACACCATGCTATTACATACAGATGATTTTCTTTATTTTTTCCACAAGGTGGAACAAATCTGCCTCAGTTCAATGGACTTCTAAAATGTGTATATATATGGTATATATATATATATATATATATTTTAGAATTTTTTTTTTTTTTAATTTGTGACCCTGGACCACAAAATCATCATAAGGTCATAAGGGTAAATTTTTTGAAATTGAGATTTATACATCATCTGAAATCTGAATAAATAATCTTTCCATTGATGTATGGTTTGTTAGGAACGGACAATATTTGGCTGAGATACAACTATTTGAAAATCTGAAATCTGAGGGTGCAAAAAAATCAAAATATTGAGAAAATCGCCTTCAAAGTTGTTCAAATGAAGTTCTTAGCAATGCATATTACTAACCAAAATTTAAATTTTGATATATTTACAGAAAGAAATTTACAAAATATCTTCATGGAATATGATCTTCACTTAATATCCTAATGATTTTTGGCATAAAAGAAAAAATTATAATTTTGACCCATACAATGCATTTTTGGCTATTGCTACAAATATATCCCAGCGACTTAAGACACATTTTATACAAAAATATTCCATAATTTAGATATGAATATTAATTAGTGACATGAAATACACTCAAAATGCAAAATATCTAAGACAAAACATTATTGAACTGAAATATAGTATATTCATTCCACAAAAAATAAAATTATTACACGATTATGGCCTCCGGTCAGTTTTGAGCGCAAACAACACAAGTGTGACTCCCAAATGAACAGCACCAGAGGGTTAAAGGTCTATCTGTGTTGACAGCATCAATGCGAGCAGCGATATGATCGTAGAGCCGGCTGGGTGGTGAAATAAGGGAAAATGAAACATCCAGCTGACATCTGCACAGCCTCCAGCCTAAACAGGAGCATCCGTGTCGGGCGACACCGGTAATCCAGCTGATGATGAGAAATGCTCCGAGAGGAAGGAGCTTATTGAATGAAGGGAATGTATATGGGCTCTCGGGCTCCCCCGACACTGTGATATATCTCTGCGAAAGGCGTGTTGTGATTGTGGCGAGTGTTCGCTTCTCATCTGATCGTGTTTAGAGCCCTGGGGAAAAACCTTTCATCGCCAATCAGGACGAGCCGAAAAGGCGGAGGCTTTCTGCACCGATTATTCAGCTTTAGTGTGGAGGATACAGGCTGGAGTCTGCTTTATTATATACTAGTTTGAGACGCTTGAGTCATGTTAAGCTGGTGACAGATATTCACAATGTTAATTTAATTAATCTTTATCACCAGATTAAGATTTTTTTTAATCATCAAAATTAGAAGAATATTTTTAAATAAGTATCTATCTATCTATCTATCTATCTATCTATCTATCTATCTATCTATCAGATATTTGAACTGAATATGAATTTATGTAAAAGTCATGTTTATATACGACTATATACAGGTGCATCTCAGTAAATTAGAATGTTGTGGAAAAGTTCATTTTTTTCAGCAATTCAACTCAAATTATGTAACTCGTCAATAAAAAAAACTTTTAGTGAATTGTTGGCCTTCTGGAAAGTATGTTCATTTACTGTATATGTACTCAATACTTGGTAGGGGCTCCTTTTGCTTTAATTACTGCCTCAATTCGGCGTGGCATGGAGGTGACTAAAGGAAAAGAATGCTGAGGGTATGGAAGCCCAGGTTGCTTATGCATGGCCTTCAGGTCATCTGCATTGTTGGGTCTGGTGTTTCATCTTCCTTTCAGACACTCCATAGATTCTCTATGGGCTTCAGGTCAGGCGAGTTTGCTGGCCAATCAAGCACAGTAACACCATGGTCATTGAACCAGCTTTTGGTACCTTTGGCAGTGTGGGCAGGTGCCAAGTCCTGCTGGAAAATGAAATCAGCATCTCCATAAAGCTTGTCAGCAGAAGGAAGCATGAAGTGCTCTAAAATTTCCTGGTAGATGGCTGCGTTGATTGTGGACTTCAGAAAACACATTGGACCAACACCAGCAGATGACATGGCAGCCCAAATCATCACTGGCTGTGGAAACTTCACACTGGACTTCAAGTAACATGGATTCTGTGCCTCTCCACTCTTCCTCCAGACTCTGGGACCTTGATTTCCAAATAAAATACAAAATTTACTTTCATCTGAAAAAGAGGACTTGACCACTGAGCAACAGTCCAGTTCTTTTCTCCACAGCCCAGGTAAGACGCTTGACGTTGTCTCTGGTTCAGAAGCGGCTTGGTAGCCCTTTTGCTGAAGACGCCTGAGCTGCAGACTTTGATGCTCACAAGTTCACTCCTTGTGAAGTTTCACAAGTGTTTGAATCCAGCTTTGTTTGACAGTATCTCTCAAGCTATGGTCATCCCTGTTGTAGTTGTGCACCTTTCCTACCCAAATTCTTCCTTCCAGTCAACTTGCATTTGAATATGCTTTGATACAGCACTCTGTGAACAGCCACACCTTTCAGTAATGACCCTCTGTGACTTACCCTTTTGTGGAGGGCGTCAATGTTCGTCTTCTGGATCAATACAAGTCAGCAGTCTTCTCCATTATTGTGGTTTCAAAGAACAAGAGATACCCGGAATTTATACTGTAGGGATGGTCATTAATTGAAACTCAAATGTAAATATTCTAATATTTTGAGATACTGATTTTTGACTTTCATGAGCTGTAAGCTCTAATCATCAAAATTAAAACACAAAAACTTTTGAAATGTTTTACTTTACATGCAATGAATCTAAAATATATGAAAGTTTCACTTTTTGAAATAACTTACAAAAAAAAATGAACTTTTTCACGACATTCTAATTTATTGAGATGCACCTGTAATTGGCTAAATAAATAAAATAATTAATTATTATGTTTAGTTTTATTTATTTATTTGATTATTTATTTATTTATTTATTTTTCTAAATCATCATTTTAAGAGTATTGGTTTGATGATAGAGGAAAATATTAATTAATTTATTTAAGAATTTCAAATAAGTATCTTTTTCTGTATTATAAAGCCAATACTCTTGTACTAAGGAATGGATAGATAGAGCATTGGCTTGATGATACAGAAAAAAAATGTTAATTAATTAATTAGTTTATTTATTTATCTAATTGAATAGTCATGCCAAGTATAGAAAAATATATATTTGAAATCACATATGAATGTGTTTAGGGTTTGGGGTCTATAAACATGACTTTTACATAAATCCATTTTCAGTTCAGTATAACAAAATCTGAATATACAAAAGGAATTGCTCAATATGAAGTCATTGTTGTAAATTCACGGTCTTGTGCTCTAAGCAAACATTTCTTGGCTTTAATAGCTCACACCTGACCTCTGCTTCAGAGTCTTTTCATCATCTGTTCATAAAAAGCTTCACCTTGAGAATTTCCGCCGGTGTCAAGACACAGATTTATCATTATTCTTTAAAGAGCAACAAGACAGGTCTTAATGCATCGCCCACCTCGTTGAACGCCCGTAAATAATTCAAAGTCAGCCCCGCTTTCAGCTCGCGATGGCGTGAAGCGAATACAGAGAATTCGTCCACAGATAAAAGAAAAAAAGATATTAATCAGCATAACCTTTCTCAACTAACAACCTTGTTATTCCTCAAAGCCAAACAAAATGAGAATCTTGTCTCGTTATTACGCCTAACGTTATTGATCACGCCACAAGGAGAGGCCGCAGCCATAATGAAATGAAAAATGATGTTTTCGGTCCCTCTAGATATGTGCGTCCCTGCTGAGATGCTTTTGAGAAGCCTGGTCTTTCCTCAACGCCTGTCTTTGACTCTCAGTGGCGTCCGCTGCAGCTCTGACTCTCAGTCGCTGGAGTGAATCTCGGCGAAGCTCTTTAGTAGCTCTGACTCTCCTAATTGCTTGCATTGGGAGCTTGGGCTCCAGCGGTGCAGCCGGCTCTTAACTTTAAAAAGCCCCGCGCCTGAGAATATGGATGTTTGTTGATAAATCGTCGGCGCGTCTCACACTGAGATATGAACAGCACTCGAGCGGCGAGAGAAACGGATATTGAAGCGAATCCTCGTTCTCCGCCGCAGGCCTGGTATTAAACACAAACCCCGTTCTTCATTCTCTACACACAAAACACGCTGTCTTCAGAACGAGTTCAGAGATTTCACTTCAAGGTCAGAAGGTCAGTGCTGAGAGGGGCTTCATACATGATTAACTGAGAGATGTGATGCAAGATGATTTCATCAGTTTCGTCTGGGCCCTCCGCACTCCTTCAGGTTCACATCGATGTGCTAATTTGAACCTAATTATGTCTGCCTTGTGGTTTTGTGAAATGATGTTAGTCAGGATGCATGTATATCTTGAATGCACTGGAATAAAAGCATCTGCCAAATACATACATCAAATCACAACAGCGATAATCATTTGATTAATGCTTTTATTTATCAAGGATGCTTTAAATTGATCAAAAGTGCCAGTACAGATGTATATAATGTTACTGTTTCAAATAAATGCTGTTATTTTGAACTTTCTATTCATCTGTGAATCCTGAAAAATACAATGTATCATGTTTTCCACACAAATATTGGGCAGCACAACTGTTTTCAACATTGATAATAATCAGAAATGTTTCTCGAGCAAATCAGCATATTAGAATGATTTCTGAAGATCATGTGACACTGAAGACTGGAGTAATGATGCTGAAAATTCAGATTTGATCACAGAAATAAATTACAGTTTAACATATATTCACATAGAAAAAAATCTGTTTTAAATTGTAATAATATTTCACAATTTTTACTGTATTTTTGATCAAATAAATGCAGCTTTAAATAAAAACATTAAAAGCTTGTTTCTGGTTTAACAAGTTTAATGCTGCTGTGAATAATTTAACAGTGATTTTAAAGTGATTGCCATTCTTTTACACTTTCTATGTAAATTTGACTTATTATAGATTGTCTTGCTCAAATAATGTGGTGCTGTTATCACCCACTGTAAAGCAGCTGGTAAATAAATGTAGGATGTTTGTGCATTTTCCCAGTGATTATGGCAACAGTAATTCGTAATATAGCAATGGAATGATGGAGAGGAGCATTTTAATAATGCAGTATGAATATATCCAGATTTGAGATGTGTTTCAGCACAGTTAAAGAGTCGGTTCAGATGAATCAGTTGCATGATGAACTGCGCAGTGCAGTGAATTCTTTAGTGAATCAGATACGCATGTATATGAACAATGATCAGCAGATCAGTTCATTCTTAGTCTCACTCTCTCAAACACACACACACACACACACACACACACACACTTGTTCTGCTATCCTTGTGGGGACTCTCATAGGCATAATGTTGTTCTGCTGTACAGACCGTATTTTCTATTGCCCTACACCAACCCTACACCTAAACCTACCCCTTACAGGAAACTTTCTGCATTTTTACATTTTCAAAAAACTTCATTCTGTGTGATTTATAAGCTTGTTTACCGATGGGGACCTCAATTTAGGCAATTTTGACATGAGTCCCCATGAGTCTGTGTGTATTCAGGTTTAAGTCCCCACCAGGATAGAAAAAAAGGTACACACACACACACACACACACACACATACATCTGCTGGAGAGATGAGTTCAAAGATTTAACCTCAAGGTCAGAAGGTCAAGTGTCATGAGAGTTTCAGAACATGAATACACAAGTGCACTAGCAGATATAAAACAATAATTTAACCAATCTCTCAGTGGCTTTTTATTTTTTTTTCCTGGCACAAATTCCTTAGCATTCGTGGATTGTCTATAAATGATGAACAGATCTGCACGCATGCAAAAATCAGCTGACCTACATACCACAGAAATACGTTTCACTATGATTAAGAGCATGAATGTAAATGTGTCAGTCACAGGTGGCAGAAGAACTGACCTGTCAATCAAACTCTATTTTATGTCAAGGGAAATTTCCATCTACTCTGGGATTATGATAATCATCAGGAGACATACTCATAGTGTTTAAAGCGAAGATGACAGAAGAATGATTTGGTAAGATTTTTAATGTTTTTGAAATAAGTCTCTTCTGCTCACCAAGGCTGTTTTTATTTGGAGAAAAATACAGTAAAAATTGTGAAATATTATTGCAATTTAAAATAACTGTTTTCAATGTTAATACACCTTAATATGTAATTGATTTCTGTGATCAAATCTGTATTTTCAGCATCATTACTCCAGTCTTCAGTGTCACATGATCTTCAGAAATCATTCTAATATGCTGATTTGCTGCTCAAGAAACACTTCTGATTATTATCAATGTTGAAAACAGTTGTGCTGCCCAATATTTTTGTGGAAAATGTGACATTTTATTTTTCAGTATTCACAGATGAATAGAAAGTTCAAAAGAACAGCATTTATTTGAAATATAAATCTTTAAATATAATTTCTTTAAAATAATATATTATATGGAATATCTGCAGTCAAAAACAACTTCAGTTCAGTTTTTATCTTGCCTAAAGCTGTCGTATGGATTCAGTAGACTTGAAATACTGATATATAAATATGATTATATGGAAAACAGCACAAGCTTCTACCAAACATCTTTTCTGTTACATTAGTTGAAGGTGAGTAAAAGACAGTATGGTCATTTTTGGATGAACTATCCTTTATTTAATTGGCATAAATGTGATTAGTATGTAAAATGTCTACATAAAAATAGAATGATAAATTACCCTATTGTATCATGATGAGATTATTTCTCATTTACTATAATAGGTCTCGACACCTTGCCAGTGGGAATGTAAGATACAGGACAAAAGCGAGAGAGAGAGAGAGAGAGAGATTTTTCTTCAGGTTCTTCATCCCTATTGCTCATAAGCCTGAGTAAACAGTGTAAACACAGAGCAAAGACAAACATTTACTCTCATGTCACCTCGCTGCCTGTTCATCGCCACAGACAAATTACTCTGCGACACCCAGCGAGAGCCATTACCGTCAGGGGTCAACTCATATTTAGTGCTAACATCCAGCCCGTCCTGTGCCGTCTGAGACCCGTCTTTGATTTCTGCAGGGGTCTGCTGGAAAGAGACGGATCTGGTGGGAGATTGTCCATCTAGCCTGAGGAATCCGCTTTAAACGGCATCATAATGCGGAGAATACAGGAGGCATAACACGAGTCGTCGCTCATATCTCTCCAGCGGCTCGCTGTGATAAATTATCCGTCGAAGGCAGGTGATCTGTATTAGGCAAAGACGATGCATCTCTCGCGGTCAGGAATGACCTTTGTGGAAATCTCTGGAAAGTGAAAGAAAGTGTTACTTGTGCATACATGATGTTCTCGTACAATACAGGACAGATTAAACTGATCAAAAGTGACAAGTAAAGACTATTTTAAATAAATGCTGTTCTTTTGAACTTTCTAATCATCTGTGAATCCTGAAAAATAAAATGTATCACGGTTTCCACTGAAATATTGGGCAGCACAACTGTTTTCAACATTGATAATAATCAGAAATGTTTCTTGAGCAGTAAATCAGCATATTAGAATGATTTCTGAAGATCATGTGACACTGAAGACTGGAGTAATGATGCTGAAAATTCAGCGCTGCGTCACAGGATTAAATTACATTTTAACAGATATTCACATAGAAAACATCTGTTTGAAATTGTAATAATATTTCATAATTTTACTGTATTTTTGATCAAATAAATGCAGCCTTTTAAGAGACAGTTTTCAAAAAATGTTGATAACTACAAACTTTTGAATGGTAGTCTGAATACTATTTAACATGTAAACAATATATACTTGGGCAGATGTTTAAAAAAAATGTCTCATAGTTGAAGTTTTAAGCTTTTAATGGCACCAAATAAAACTGCAAAAATAATGACTGTTTTCAAACAGGTTTATTCTTATTGTTTCTGTGTATTAAACTGTGATAAAAGACAGTATTTTAACAAAAAATGACACACTTCAACTTTAATTATTAATTTAATTATTAATTAGTCTCATTAAATAATTAATAAATACATTTCAAGTGCATTGCATTATGGGATAGGATATTGCATATATGCATATCAGGGTTATTATAGTTGCCTAAAATTATAAAATGATAAAATAAACATATAAACATATTAAAAAAATATATAAATATTTCAGCTAGTTGTCAAGGCTGGACTGAACTTGTACATCTGATGTAAATAACTGAAATAAATAATAAAAACTATAAAGATATATATATATATATATATGTATATATGAATAATAAAAAATTATATATCATTGAAATATATATAAATTATATATAAACAAAAAATATAAACATGTATAGTTATAAAATATTATATATAAACATAAAAATGACAAAAACGCAAAACAAAAAATATAAAAATAATAACGGATTCAAAATATTATTAAAAACTAGTACCTTAATGATGCTAAAATAACACTGATGCATACATCAAATTTGCATATGATACACAGAATGTAAACTACAAAACTATGCACGCTATTGTGAACGCAGCCGTTCTCTAATCTGTTTCCTCTGATTTCACTGAAGGACCCAAAAGGCTCATGCCATTCCCAATAATGCAGTGCGTGTCTTTAATTGTGGGATGCGCATCAAAGTTTGAAAGGAGTTTAGGAGGGGTAATGGGCTTTTCTTCAGAGAATAACGGAGGTGTGCAGATGGAAATGCTAGATGGAGCGTCGGTAATACAGAGGCTGCTACGTTCCCAGTATTAGAGGCATTGTGTGGCCAATGATGTGCGGAGAAATTGCTTCTAACCTCCCCCAAAATTGCTTGCTCGGCTCGAATTAATCTTAATCGAATTTCTGTCTGGCGTTGTTAAAAATCCCCAAAGTAATTCTGTCTTTCTGGGAGAGAGTTATTAATGTAAATGTGGGCTAAAACGCATGGCCAACACAGATGGAAACGCTGATAGATCACGGATGGCAAATCGGATCATCTCCCTCCATTACACAACGAGGGTTCAGGAAGGATATTACAGGAATATCCAAGCTGCTAAAGACACAGGTGAACGTTCATGAGCGTGCACGAGCATGCACGAGCGTGCACGAGCATTCATGAGCAAGCATGAGCATGCACGAATGTTCATGAGATATTATTACTCTTTTATTAGATGGTGCTAAAAAGACTTTATTGCAGTGCTTTTTTTGCATGAAGAGCTCCACGTGCACAATTAAAGACATCTGCATTGACCTCAACAGATGGCAAATGGTTATAAAAGTTGAAATATTAATTAATTTTGCTTGGAATACTGCTTCATTCATTAAACATGGTTTCTAGTGCGTTCGCTGCAGATGCGCCAACCCTTGCGCTCATGAACTTTAATTTGCAGCCAGGAAACCAGGCAGCTAAACTTTATAGAATAATTAAGTGTCTGTGCATCAGACTCACAGTGCTGCTGTGATATGTCAGCAGGGCACTGGAAGAACGATGGTTACACTCCACAACTCAAAGTCTTTCATCAAAAGCTTTAGAGGCATAGTTTACCTCAAAATAATATTAGCCAAAAGAGCACGCACAGATGCATACGTCAAAAATACACCAAAAAACATCAGCCGGGAGTCTTCGGTGACTATTTTCAACACTGCTGTTTAGAAAGCACTAAGTCTTGCGTGCTATTTATGACCATCAGGACACTATTAGGCACTTCATTAACCAATCAATGTCCTGAATATCCTGGTTCACTTAGAAATGCATCATATTACAGAAGTATAATGTGTTGCAAGTGCTGTTTTGGTGTAAATTGCAAAACAGATTGACTGTATTAGAACAAAAACATGCACTAGCTATGATTAACAGTGTCTTTTTACATCAAAACGGTCCTAGTAGAAACTTTAGTCAATAAAAAGCATGAAATTACAGTATAGATCTTTTTTCTGTGGATGATATTAACCAAAAGATGCACAGATGCCCACTTTAAAAATCCACCAAAAAAGCAGATCATCTGGGAGTCTATTGCATACTTTATTAACACACTAAAATTTGTGAAGCACCAATTCTTGCATGCTTTTTACAACTATTAGGATTCAGACCACTCACAGGTACTTCATTAACCAATCAATGTCCAATTATTTACTCTAAAACTAATTACAAAAGGCATTTTGCCCAAATGTGCGGCTAGAACACCTGTAGACTAACA
Organism: Tor tambroides; assembly: GCA_021397915.2. Classification (NCBI taxonomy): domain Eukaryota; kingdom Metazoa; phylum Chordata; class Actinopteri; order Cypriniformes; family Cyprinidae; genus Tor; species Tor tambroides. The sequence continues at coordinate 33,186 of JAFVLL020036276.1, read as the reverse complement.
CCCTGTTCTCATTGGGAATGATTCATCAGTGCATTTTATTCCACAGGAAAAAAAAAGTGCTTTCATTTTGATGTGCACTAAACGTCTTTCACCTGTCACCAACTTCACCTGTTAGTCCCCTGCTGGCAGATGCCATAACTACATCATTTTGTGGGAAAATAACATCTTTCTCCATCGACAGCCATTTAAAAGTGGCCATGTGTTTTGACTGTTATTTCCTTGTAAGTAGCAGAATTTGAAACAGGGATTTTGAAGGGCTTTTACCAGCATGAAATAGACTTTTGTTTTTCCTTCTAATGAAGACTGATCAGTGACATGACATTCATAGGTCAGGTGATTGGCTCAAGTGTGCAGGTTGCATACTTCCAGTCCTGTGCCAAATGAGCAACCACAGCGGAAAGCTCTCTAGATCTCCATTTTGTTACGTAACCGCCACTTTTTTACAATCCAATCAGTTCCCAATGGATAAAATCAAGCACTGACCTACATTTTGTCTTGTTGAATACCCTGTTTCACCTAAAAATGCATCACAGTTCAGAAGCACAGTGTGTTGCAAATGCTGTTTTGGTGTAAATTCCAAACAAATTGATTGTATTAGAACAAAAATAGGCAGCAGCAATGATTAACAGCACTTCTTTACATCAAAACCGTCCTAGTAGAAACTTTAATGGGCTAAAAGCATAAATTGCAAATTATCCAAAAGAGCATGCACACTTCAAACATCCACCAAAAAATATCATCTGGCAGTCTTTTGCATGCTTTTTTCAGCACACTATGATTTAGGAAACACTTATTCTTGCATGCTTTTTATGACTATTAGGATGCAAACTTAAAAGTGGCTGCTTATAGGCACTTCATTAACCAATCAATGTCTTGAATATCTTGGTTCACTCAGAAATGCATCACATTAGAGAAGCACAATGTGTTGCAAATGCTGTTTAGGTGTAAATTGCAAGCAAATTGACTTTGTTAGAACAAACACATGAAGCAGTTGTGATTAACAGTGTCTTTTTGCATCAAAACCGTCCTAGTTGAAACTTTAGTAAATAAGAAGCATAAATTGCAGTATAGATTTCTTTTTCAATGCATAATATTAGCCAAAAGAGCATGCACGCTTCAAAAATACACCAAAAACATCATCTGGGAGTCTTTTGCAGACTAGTTAACATACTACAGTTTAGGAAACACTTATTCTTGCATGCTTTTTATGACTATTAGGATGCAAACTTGAAAGTGGCTGCTTATAGGCACTTCATTAACCAATCAATGTCCTGAATACCCTTGTTCACAAATGCATCACATTACAGAACCACAATGTGTTGCAAATGCTGTTTTAGTGTAAATTGCAAACAGATTGCCTGTATTAGAACAAAAACAAGCAGGAATTATGATTAACTGTGAATTATGATTTCAATGCATAATGTTAGCCAAAAGAGCATGCACGCTTTAAAAATTCACCAAAAACATCATCTGAGAGTCTTTTGCATACTATTTAACACTACAGTTTAGGAAACACTTATTTTTGCATGCTTTTTATGACTATTAGGATGCAAACTTGAAGCATAAAGTGTCATAAATTGACTAATAAAACATGCAGCAGTTATGATTAACAGTGTGTTTTACATCACACTGTCCTAATAGAAATTTTAATGCACAAAGAGCATAAATTGCAGTATAGATTTTGTTTTCAGTGCATAATATTAGCCAAAAGAGCAGGCACGCTTTAAAAATTCACCAAAAACATCATCTGGGAGTCTTTTGCATACTATTTAACACACTACGAGTTAGGAAGCACTATTAGGATGCAAACAAAGTGTCACTAATTGACTGAATTAGGACAAAAACATGCAGCAGCAATGATTAACAGTGTCTTTTAACAACAAAACTGTCCTAGTAGAAACTTTATTTGAAATTGCAGGCATAGGTCTACATATTTCTTCTCATAAAAAGTTCGCAAAGCAAAATGATCAAACAGCTCAACTCGATATAAGTAGAAAGGAGTATTTCTTGATGCACAGAACTGTTTGATTTGAAACGAGGCCAATTAACGCTAAAGAAATGAGTCATTAGACATGCTCGAACATGAACAGTGTTACTATTACAACACCTGGCTCAACCCACATGCCTGACTAACCCGCCCACCCAAGCCAGCTTCCCGCTAGTTATCGAGTCCCGCCTGTGAGTGCAGCATGCAATTTGTTCCCCGCGTGTCGCAGACCCTGCAAATCCCTACATATCCCGAGCTAAATCTAAAGCTCTGCATCTCATCCGAATTGCATTGTCCGCTCCTCCATAAGCCGCAGCTGTACATGACAAACACCGGCTTTAACCTGCAGGAAATGAGCTCTTGTGGAAGCCCTCGAAGCCAAACGCGTGTCGCTGTTATTAAGAGCGTTTGATGTTCGCTGAGGGCGGTCTGTGTTCAAATTGAAGGTAATTAATGCTGGGGTGTTTCCACGCCGGCCAGCTGTAACGTGGGATAAACAGCAGCGGAATTAAAGATGTGTTTGGTTTTCTGTGATCTCTCCGGCCTCTGCACTTTCCCATGAGCCTCGTTTGTAATTCTGCTGCGGTGCTGCGCCGAACCTTGACTATGACCAGAGGAACTCCATATGCTGTGATGCACAATTCATCAAAAACAAAAACCATGAATTATTCAAAAGGCTCAGCAGCATATGCATGTACCTGTATGCGCATATATGCTCACACAAGGCATGTTGAGTGCGTGTGTGCATTTAATGAGTGTATATATGCTTCACGAGGCCGGTGCGGAAAAGTCTGATTATACAGTAAGATGTTCGGATTGCATTGGCTTCAGTCCCTGAATGCTGAGCAACGTGATACTGATGGAATTTGTTGATTTTGAGACTTGTTTCTCTTTTCTGCTTGTGATAGAGATTTCAAAATTTGGGGACCAGTTTTCACCGGTACAATGATGGTAATGCTGTGCTGTAATGGTATTTACATAATACTTTTTTAGTATTTTAGTAGATTTTTTTTAGTTTTTTTTAGACATGTGCCACAGTAGTACTATGGTAATCAGGGAAGTACCATGGTACTTGTCAAAAAACATGTTTCATGTACAAAAAACATGGTATTACTTTATATGTTGAAAGAAATACCATGATATAACCGTAGTATTTACCCCCCAAAAAGCATGGTATCACCATGGTACTTGTCAAAAAAACAATGCTTTGTGTCCAAAAAAACATGGTGTTAATGTGGTATGTGTTTAAAAATACATAGTTGGACCATGGTACTTTTTTGCCTATTTTTTGGGGGTAAAAGATTAATTAACTATTATAATAATAGCTTTATATTTAGTTTTTTTTTTATTATTATTATTATTTATTACTACCAGTGTTATTTTAGCATCATTGAAATTTATTAAAATATAGATTTTCCATTTTATTTTAATTTTAGGTTAAGCTTTTGTCCTTTTTATTAGCTTTTTATTTAAATGTATATATATAGTTTTTAAAATTATTTTTATTTCAGTTTTAGTTTTAGTTACTTTAATACATCAAGTGAAACTAAATGAAAATGAGAAATGTTGCTTTGGCAACTAGCTGAAATAAAAGTTTTTTTTTTTTTTTTAAACATTTTATTTTATTTTAGTAAACAATTTTATTTCAAGTAACGGAAAGGTTTTTTTATGGTTTCAGTTAAATATAATAACTCTGATTTCTCCCTTCTTACCTTGATGAGGTCTGCAGGCTGCAGACAGATGACGGACATTGTGGTGAAGCGGCTGTAATTAAGACCAAATTACTCAGTCTGAGGCCACAAGATCACACTTTATCTTCTCGTTTATCTCTCGAGGAAGCATAAAGATATTTATAGCTCAAAGATGATGAAAACCTGAAAAAAAGTCATGATTAGAGCCTCCCGAGAGCGAAATGAGACATTAGCATCTCTTCAGTTCAGTGCTTAATACATGAAGTCCCAAACCTTTGAGGAGTTAACATGCTCTACCTCCAGCTGCTAACAAAAGGCTGTGAGGGTGTTTCTTCCTTCAGCTCCAGAACTTAATTGTGGCATCACTTGAAAGGCTGCTGAGGCCGGTGATTAAGACTGCAGTCAGACTTCTCCACAGCGCTCCGGTCGGAGCGAGAGGCTCATCCGCCCCCGTCGGCTCCATTCACATGGCAAATTGCAGGCCAGCCGTATCAGAACAAGCGGCCTGAGCAGAAATAGCGCAGGAGAGAAGATAACATTCAATTAAAGAGGGAGAACAATCAACTTCTGTGATGCCAGAGACATGAGGGAGGAAGAGAGGAGCAGCAGAAGAACTGGAAGGAGAGTTTTGGAGCGTCGATGCAGAAGTGCATTTGTATGTTTCCAGCAGAATTTTGCAAGCGGGGGTTTGCTTTCAAAAGCGAGCTGCAGGGGGTTTGTGAGCTGAAGAAAAGATAATAATTAATGAAATCAAATGTAACATTAAAATAAACACATGGGGATCGAGAAAAACACTGTGATTTAATTAAAGAAGTGTATAGTCTGTTGAACTGCGTGTTTTGTAATAATGTGTTTTATCACTGCTTCTCATGAACTCTGTCTGTGCGAGCGCTGAGAGTTTAACACTGTATGTGAGCGAGGTTCACTTTATTTTTCATTCACATTCGTATCATTTACAGTATTTCGATTTTGTGAATTTGACTTTAAAAAACAGGGTTTGAACATTTGGAAGTGAAGAACTGAATTTAAGACATAAATATTTGTGTTGTAACTTGTAGTAAGTTCTAAAGAGTGAACCCAGAGTGAACAGTGTCTATTTCCATTAGCAGTAGAGTCCAGCGTCACTGTATTCAACAATATGTTAAAAACTAAAACCGTTTAAAAAAAATATATATATATATAAAAAAATAAAGTGTATGCTTCTTGAAATAAAAGCTGGGTAGGTAGTTCCTACAGTTCTCTGGGTGGTTTCTAGATGGTTGCTAGGGTGTTCTGTATGGTTCCTAGGTGGTTGATAGGGTGTTTTAGGTGGTTGCTAGTGTGATGCTAAGCTAGAGTGTTCTGGGTGGTTTAAAGTGTTCCTAGGCAGTTTCTAGAGCGTTGCTATGCAGTTGCTAGGGAGTTCTGGATGGTTGCTAGAGTACTCTGGGAAGTTGCTAGGTTGTTCCTAGGTAGTTGGTATGCTAGGGTGTTGCTAGGGTACTCTGGATGGTTGCTAGGGTGTTCCTAAGTGGTTGCTATGATAGGGTGTTCTGGGTGGTTGATTAGGATGTTGCTAGGTGGCTGCTATGATAGGGTGTTCCTAGGGTACGCTGGGTGGTTGCTATGGTGTTCCTAGGCAGTTACTAAGCTAGGGTGTTCTGGGTGGTTGATAGGGTGTTGCAAGGTGGTTGCTATGATAGGGTTTTCCTAGGTGGTTACTATGCTAGGGTGTTCCAAAGTGGTTGCTATGCTAGGGGGTTCTGGGTGGTTGATAGGGTGTTCCTAGGTAGTTGTTACATTAGGGTCTTGCTAAATTGTTCCTACCTAGTTGCTATACTAGGGTGTTGCTAGGATGTTCTGGGTGGTTGCTAGGGTGTTCCTAGGTAGTTGCTACATTAGGGTGTTGCTAAGGTGTTCCTAGTTAGTTGCTATTCTAGGGTGTTGCTAGGGTGTTCCTAGGTAGTTTCTACATTAGGGTGTTGCTAAGGTGTTTCTAGTTAGTTGCTATACTAGGGTGGTTGCTAGGGTGTTCTGGGTGGTTAATAGGGTGTTCCTAGGTAGTTGCTACATTAGGATGTTGCTAAGGTGTTCCTAATTAGTTGCTATACCAGGGTGTTGCTAGGGTGTTCCTAAGCAGTTGCTATACTAGGGTGTTGCTAGGGTGTTCTGGGTGGTTGGTAGGATGTTTCTATGCAACATTCATATGAGGTTCACATGTCCACTGATGTTGACTAAAACTAGCAGCAGTAGTGTGTGTTGTGTGTGTCTAGTCTATAACTAGGATGTTGCTAGGGTGTTCTGGATAGTTACTATGCGGTTGCTAGGGTGGTTCTATGCACCTTTCCTGTAAGGTTCACTCGTCTGCTGATGCTGACTGAATAAAGGAGCAGCAGTGGAGTGTCAGGTCCGTCAGGAGAGCCGATGGGGGAACACTGATGTAACTGCTATCAGCTCTTGTGGATGTTCTTGTCTTACACGCACTGATAGCTCCGCTAGATGAATGACGAACACATCAGCAGCCTCTGCGAAATGGTTTCACATGAGAGTGCAAACACTGATAATGGAATAATGGAACGTCTCCTGAGTGTGAAGTGCTTATTTCTGTTTGCGGCAAAGGCTTATTTTCCCCTTTAACCTTCTATTAGGACGAGAAGAAAACAGCACGTGGCGATTTTGGGTGATTTTTGTTATCTGATTAGAGCGCTGTCCTCCTACGTATATTGATTTGTCTGTCTGTACACATGCCATATCCATTCCCAATTACAGGAAGACCCTTGGGTCCTCTACGCTTTCTACCTTATCGGCTGATATAGGATTGCAGCTTTGTGATGTTTCAGCATCCACCAAGAGTCAAATAAGGGGAAAGAGGAAGAAAATGGGTCTAAAATACAGAGCAGAATGATTTTTATAGTAAAACAAATCTCCTCTAGGGCCTGAAGTCAACACAGCTACAATTCATGATGTTTCCTTGACATTTTTGCGGAAACACATTGAATGTTATGAGATAAGATTGCTATCTGAAAATATCTGTAAAAATTGTCTAATTAAATTGTTTTTAATATTAATTTTTTTTATGATTTTGAAAGTTTTGTATTACTTTAACTGTGTAAACACTGTGTAAAGCATTACATATTTTAAGGTTATATTTAGAGAGAGTTAAGATATATATTAATTGTAAATATATATTGTAATTAAAAACGGTATCAGTTAATATATATATATATCAAAAGGAAGCTGCAGGGGGTTTAATATATATTAATAAAAAGTATTTTAATATTTAAATTTATTTTATTTTATTTAAAATATTTATTTAAATTGTAATTTATTTTATGTATGTTGATGTTTTTTTAAATTTTATATAAAAATGTTAATTAACAATGTTAAAATTAAAATTAAAAAGTTAAAACATATCAAACTATATATATATAGATAGATAGATATTATAAATTATAATTTTGTATTAAATAAAATGTATTTTGATTTTAACATTAATTTAGTTTATTTAAAATGTATTTTATTTTTAATTTATTTATATAAAAATGTTAAAGTTAACAATGTTAAAGTTAAAAAATAGTTAAAAATATCATATATATATATATATATATATATATATATATATATGAAAAAGTTTGTGTACTGTTTATATATATATATATATATATATAATATCATTAGCTTAGCAACAAACTTTAATGTCAAACTCTCTTGGAATCAATTATGAATCAAGTCTCCTGTGTGTTTTACTGGAGGAGTGCTGTTTGTGTGCCGCCGGAGCTGCTGTCTATGTAGGGCGCTTCAAATCAGTCACTTATGAGGTTCTATTTCAGTTACGATGCAGTCTGTGTAACAGCAAGGCAGCTCACTAGGTTTGGATCCGAGCGTATGTGTGACGTGACGTCCCGATCGGAGCGTGTCGTCTCCAGCTGGGCCGAGAGCGGCTGAAGGACCCTGCAAGGGTGTGTCCTACTTCAGACGTCTGCTCACAAATTATTCAGCTGCATTTCTGAGTGCATTCACACATCACTGTCAGAGAGAGTTCATGACCTGCACATGTTCTGAGCAGGTGGATCGTAACCTAGTTTCCGTAAGAGAGCTCTACACATCTACCCCCTTCATTTGTGGGACCTGCGGATGACAAAAATATCAGAATGATCATGATCTGGTTTTGTGTGTGTACTATGGTAATACAGGCAGGATTCAGAAGTTCATGGAAAACATGAAAATATCAGGGACATTTCTATTGTACAGTGGTTTTCCAACTTTTTGACTCAAAGGCCCAACAAGATTTCCCAAAGGCCCCTCTGCGTATTATATACGAAATTAATTAATATAGAATTAATTAACATGATTACATTAATGTATTAATGTATTTATATATTATACATATTTTTATTTACATATTTTACATGTATTCATATATTTATAAATTATACGTTTATTACCATTTTAAATTATTATTTTATTATTATTACATTATATTTATTTATTATTTATTTTTTTTATTTAAAAAGAAGTTTATTTATTCATTAACAGGGATAGTGCACATTAAATATATAATATAATATAATATAATATAAATATTTATTACATATATTTCCAACTAATTTTGATTTCAGAAATTATGTTCTGAAAAAAAATATCTGTTTATTATACATTTTAGATTTAGATTATATTATTTTAGTAATAATTTATTAATTTAATACTTTTAAGCCATCCTGGAGCCCTAATCTAATCATGTATTGACCAGTTGTAAAATAATTGCTTTTTGTGAGCACAATTTCTATAAAATGATTTTTAAAAATCCATAACATAGTAATTCACTGGTCAAGATGGGATGAGAAGCATGTACCATAGTACCAATAATACATGTCCAAAAACACAAGTACTGTGGTGGTACCATGGTAATACTAGGGTACTTTGAAATATGCCACAATCCTGAAATCCATGTACCATAGTTTTTACTCCATGGTATTTCATAGAATACCATGGTACTACCATGCTACATGTTTAAATTGTCAAATCAAAATACCATAGTATTTTTCTGTGTTGTTACTAGGGTGTTGCTATGCAGTTGCTAAGCTGTTGTGGGTGGTTGCTAGGCAATTTCAAGGGTGTTCTGGGTGGTTGTTAGGGTATTCGCTGATGTTTTTTTCAGGAGTTGCTAAGCAGTTGCTAGGGTGTTCAGAGTGGTTGTTAGGCAGTTGCTAGGGTGTTCTGGGTGGTTGCGGGGTGTTGCTGTGCACTTGCTAGGATGTTCTGGTGGTTGTTAGGGTGTTGCTGATCTTTTTTTCAGTGGTTGCTAGGCAGTTTCTAAGGTGTTCTGAGTGGTTGCTAGGCAGTTTCTAGGGTGTGCTGGGTGATCATTAGGGTATTGCTGTGCACTTGCTACTAGGATGTTCTGGGTGGTTGTTAGGGTGTTTGCTGATGTTTTTTCAGGGGTTGCTAAGCAGTTGCTAGGGTGTTCAGAGTGGTTGTTAGGCAGTTTCTAGGGTGTTCTGGGTGGTTGCTGGGGTGTTGCTGTGCAATTGCTAGGATGTTCTGGTGGTTGTTAGGGTGTTGCTGATCTTTTTTTCAGTGGTTGCTAGGCAGTTGCTAAGGTGTTCTGAGTGGTTGCTAGGCAGTTTATAGGGTGTTCTGGGTGGTGGTTAGGGTGTTGCTGTGCATTTGCTAGGATGTTCTGGGTGGTTGTTAGGGTGTTGCTAGGCAGTTGCTGATGGGATTTTTTCAGTGGTTTTTAGGCATTTTCTAGGGTTTTCTGGGTGGTTATTAGGGTATTGTTGTGCACTTGCTAGGATGTTCTGGGTGGTTGTTAGGGTGTTGCTGATCTTTTTTTTCAGTGGTTGCTAGGCAGTTGCTAGGGTGTTCTGAGTGGTTGCTAAGAAGTTGCTAGGCTGTTGTGGTTGGTTACTAATGTGTTGCTAGACAGTTGCTGGTGTTTTTTTCAGTGGTTGCTAGGCAGTTGTTACACATTTGCCTGTGTAATACCATAGTTTTACCATATGATACCATCACTGTACCATGGTAGCACACAGTGTTTGCAGTTTTATCTGTACATTTGTATCAGCGAGAGCTTATGTGTTCTTAACAGTTTGACAATTAGCCATTGTTGCTTTTATCGTCTAATAACACTTTGATAAACGTTGCTCTCAGACCTGTCACTGCCCCATACTTTTTCTACCTCGCGCTCTTTCCAAATCGCTCTGCTATGTCTCCAAATGATAGTGTTGATATCCATGTAAATGATGTTGTTGATTTCCAGTTGGACAGCTGTGCGCCGCCGTCTCCTTTTCCTTTGAACAACTGCCATCTGAAGAGCGTCTTATCCATCACGCCAAAAGTCCTCTCCACTAATTGCTCATTGTACGGATGGGCGGAGCTCATCGCCGAGACTTTCCCGCTTTCAGACGCTTTCCGGCGAGCTGCTAAACACAGGCAAATTAGTAGGCTGTGTGAGTTCATCTCTGCCAGCAGCTGCTCAACAACAACATCTGAATAATTCAGAGCAGCACAATGCACAGCTACATGCCCTCCATACTGCACTACGACAAACCGTCATTTGGTTACATGTGCAGAGCTCTGACCGCAGCCATCATGAACCCGGACTGGACTGATTTGCTGTGGAAAGAGCATATGAAAATAGTAGTGAAACACAACATGCATGCATGATTTGAGTGCAGAATTGGTTGCTACTGGTATGAAACTACACAAAAAAGTTTGTCAAAACAAATTTTATGTTGGCTTGAGAAAACCTAGCCAGAGAGCTTGAAATTGTAATATCTTAAGTTTAAAGTAGTTTTAAGTTTGAAGCGGGTTTAAAACTTTAAAGTAGTTTTAAAAGCTCAGAGTTTGTTGGTTTTTAAGGCCATTGAGTCTCTCAGACATATAGATTGCTATGTAGCTGTTAGGGTATTCTTGATGGTTGCTAGGGTGCTGCAGTGTGTGGTTCCTAGTGTGTTGCTATGTGCTTGCTAGGGTGTTGTGGGTGGTTGCTAGCCAGACAGTATGTTTTTCGGAGTGTTGCAGCGTGGTTTTTGGGGTATTCTGGCTGGTTGTTGCGTTACTGTGCAATTGTTAGGGTGTTCTAGTTGGTTTCTAGGGTTTAGCTATGCACTTGCTAGGGTGTTGCAAGGCAGATGCTAGTGTGTGTTTTAATGGTTGCTAGGGTTTTGCAATGTGATTGCTAGAGTATTCTGGGAAGTTGTTAGTGTGTTGCTATGCAATTGTTAGGTCAGTTTCTATTCTGGTCAGTTTCTAGAGTGTTTCTATGCACTTGCTAGGGTGTTGTGGGTGGTTGATAGGGTGTTGCTAGGCAGATGCTAGTGTGTGTTTTAATGGTTGCTAGGGTTTTGCAATGTGATTGCTAGAGTATTCTGGGAAGTTGTTAGTGTGTTGCTATGCAATTGTTAGGTCAGTTTCTATTCTGGTCAGTTTCTAGAGTGTTTCTATGCACTTGCTAGGGTGTTGTGGGTGGTTGATAGGGTGTTGCTAGGCAGATGCTAGTGTGTGTTTTAATGGTTGCTAGGGTTTTGCAATGTGATTGCTAGAGTATTCTGGGAAGTTGTTAGTGTGTTGCTATGCAATTGTTAGGTCAGTTTCTATTCTGGTCAGTTTCTAGAGTGTTTCTATGCACTTGCTAGGGTGTTGTGGGTGGTTGATAGGCTGTTGCTAGGCAGATGCTAGTGTGTTTTTCAGTGGTTGCTAGGGTGTTGCAATGTGGTTTCTAGGGTATTCTGCCTGGATGTTATGGCATTGCTTTGCAGCTGCTAGGGTGTTCTGGTTAGTTTTTAGGGTGTTTCTAGGCAAATACTAATGGTTGCTTGGGTTTTGCAATATGGTTAGAGTATTCTAGTGGAGTTTCTATGGTATTGCTAGGGTGTTGTGGGTGTTTGCTAGGACATTGCTAGGCAGCGACTAGAGTTTTCTGGGTGGTTGCTAGGGTGTTGCTAGGCAGATGCTAGTGTGCTTTTCAATGGCTGCAAGGGTGCTACAATGTAGTTTCTATGATATTCTTGCTGGTAGTTACATGTTGCTGTGCAATTGCTAGGGTGTTCTGGTCAGTTTCTAGGGTGTAGTTGGTGGTTGCTACGCAGATGCTAGTGTGCCTTTCAGTGGTTGCTAAGGTGTTGCATTGTGATTGCCAGGATATTCTGGTTGGTTTCTAGGGTGTTGCTAGGCAGTTGCTAGGTTTTTTTGTGGTTGTTAGGGTGCAGTTTCTAGGGTGTTGCGGGGTCTTGCTAGTGTGTTGCTAGGCAACTGCTGTTGTGTTTTTCAGTGGTTGCTAGGGCATTGCTATGTGCCACATCTGACCTGAGCTTGGTAGTTTAATTCAAAATACATTGTGTTGGCTTTCTCAAGACAACATTTTACATTACATTTTCTCAGCATTTATTCTTACACCCTTTAAAAGCTGGTGTAAGATTTACTTTCAAACCATTTTGACTTTTTTTTTTTTGTACAGTTCAGGAGAGGCACCTGATCAATTTTAATTGTGATTTTTCCTTGTTACGGACTCCAAGTTCAAAACATTCAGTTAAAAAAATGAAAGCTTTACTGCATGCATTTTACTCTTGGTAAATGTCAATGTGACATTTAACTTCCAGAATGCTTTAGTGTATAAACTAAAATGTATTTTCAGTCTATTAGTCATGCATAAAGTTTTGCCATCATCATAAACATGCAGCACATAGTTTCTGGACACCAAAAAAATTCAGAGGATCACTTAAAATGACTCATAGAGACACATGACTTCAATGTCTGTTTCAGTATGAATCTCATTCTCTTTAAATGGTGATATTTGACTGTTAGTCCCTGTTCTCACGGCTCGACTCCCTGCGGCCCGCGTGTGATCGTCTCGACTCAAACGTGCCACGTTCCTGTGAACTTCAGGACGCTGTGTGTTCTTCTGTGCGTGTAAGAAAAAGTTGCCATTTTCAGTACTTTTGCGATGCCTTAGGCCAGAGAAAACATCAAAAGCCTTGATACACCAGAATGGAAACAAAAGACTGAGCATCACAATGCTGAAAAATGTAGGTTCGCAGCCACAGAATGAAAGCATCATGGATGGATCTTTTGTTTTCTTTACAAAGATATCAGTTTAGAGGCATTGGCGGGCAGATTCAGAACTGTGAAGGTGATCAAAGCCGCGTGGATCGCCGCCAGACACCAGCAGATAACAGTTAGCTCGCAAGAATAATTTAGCGTAGCAGCAGAACGCGTTTTGCTATGCAGACATTATTAATTCCATTGTGTGACAGCGTGTGCGTTTGCGGGCAAGAAAGCGGCTACCGTGCATAAAACATGCGAGATAGACACTAAAGCATGCTGGGAGTCGAATGCCACATCAAAGAGACATTAGCTGAGAGAGAAAAAAATGAAGATTATGCAGAAATAAAAAAGCTTTAGGTTTGTGACATGGATGTCTTTAGTCTGTAGACAAGAAAAATCACAGGTGTTTCCGCCAGACAACAGTTAGACTGAATGAATAGCAAATGGAGACTTTTACTGAAGTCTCTTGAGAAAAAGACCCTAGTAATCTCACATGTGTCTCTTCTGGAGTTTGTCTCAACTCAGCTCAGATTTGCCACGATATCAAATGTGAGAGATATCAATACACTCCGAAAGTACTTGGGCCTAAATTTAAGGTTTATGTATTTAAAGTGGATGTAAAATTGGATTACAAACATAAAAGTAATTTGGTTTTAACAAAAGGAAATTAATAAACTTAATGTGATGCATATTTGTCGTCATATATTACTGAAACGGGTCAGATTTCTGCACTCAATAATAATAATAATAATAATAATAATAATAATAATAATAATAATAGTAATAATAATGTAACTATTTACATATATTTGTTTTTATTTAAATTAAAATTTCAAAATGCATTTATTCAAATTGCTTAGAATCAGGATAAATCTGTTTATTGTGAAAACAATTAAATCACTTCAGTTATTTCAGGATTTACAGGATTTGTTGATAAATATATTGTGTATAAGTGTTATTTTAGTATTATTGATATACTGTTAATATTTTGAATTAATTTAATTTTGATATTTTCTGCTGTTATGTTTTTTAAGCAATTTTATTGTGTTTTTGACATTTGTGTGTGTGTGTGTGTGTGTGTGTGTGTGTGTGTGTTAAATATGTCTATATAGTTTAAATTAAATTTATTCTATTTTTAGTTTTAGTTATTTAAGATAAACTAAATGAAAATGAGAAATGTTGCTTTGAGGTTTTTTGCCTTTTATTTTATTTTATTTTATTTTATTTTATTTTAGATAACATTGATTTTATTTCAAGCAATGGAAGTGTTTTATTTGTTTATTTGTATGACTGACAAATATGCATCACATTAAGTTTATTAGTTTGTTAATGTTAAAACTGTGAAATCCAAACAGATGCATCAAATTTATAAATCTTAAATTTGATCCTAAATGTTTTATTTAAGTGATGAAGCAAATGTTTTGTTCTGTTATGGTATGATTTGTCTATATATCTTAATAAGATGTTTTTTAGGAGAAACATCAGTGATCAGATTGATACTGTAATGAAACATTTAAGAATCCCATTAATTTCCACTGAGCACTGAATCTTTCCTCATGGAGGTCACATCTAGAAAATAATCTTCCGGCTGTCATGTTTCTGAAAAAGAACAAAGCAAGAAGAAATGTGATTAAAAAATAAAGCAAAATATGTAACATAAAAAATGTTTGCCTCAAATGAATGCAGTGTAGATTTAAAAGCAATTTATCACCTCGGCTGCATGTTCTGAATGTGTCTAGCACATCCCTGAAATTATTTAAGAAGATGCACATTAAAATATTATGATACATTCATAGAGGGCTATAAAAACGGTGCATTATGAAGCAACTCCCGCTCTGCCAGAGACAAAAACAACTGTATTATTATAATCAAGGGCTTGTTCTGTTGCACATGAACTCAAATGAACCTCACAACTGAGAGTTTTTACACTCTCACTTCTTTACCTGCTAAATACTTTATTACTTCACTGAAACAGAGTGAAAACATGAACACAGAGAGATGGAGAAAATTCAAATCAGTTTTGAGTCTGATCTGTATTTTGGGGTCCACACATTTAAATCCATTATGCACAGAAATGCAAAGAAAAGCACTTTAATCTCAGCCTTCAGATGGATTGCACTGCCACATAATCTTACATAATCATAGCATTTATGTTGAATTGAAATTTGGTACAGTTGCACTTTATTGTTTTCCTCTCGCTTTAATCGCTTGTATCATTCTCATTTGTAAGTCGCTTTGGATAAAAGCATCTGCTAAATGATTAAATAAATAAATGTAAATGCAGGGATAAAGATCAAGCTGATATGACAGTGAAGTGCTTCCATCCTCTATAATATCCCTCGTACGCTTCAGAATAAATGACTTCAGTATGAAATTCAAACAAATTTAGTCATTTAGATGCGCTTTTATGTGGCTGTCTTTATGTCATTTGTTTATAAAGTACATTTAAAACTAGAACATCCAAAGAAATAGTTCAGCTCCATTATTTTCCCACTCTGTGATTTTAATCAAATGTTTTTCTTAAGGCAAGAATTCAGTGAGTCTTAAAGGGACTTTAGAACACAAAAGAAGATATTTTGAAGAATGTTCATTCGTCTTATTTCCATTAAGATGATTCACACCAGGTATGATGTCAAACATCATTGCTTTGCATGCATTTTGCCAAATTATAATGTCCATAGGTCTGTTTCTTACATATGATTTCAGAAAATGTCACATAATTGTATAACACGAGTTGTATGTCAGCATTTTGATCATCTCAATATCAACATATGTGAGATTTAGTCAGAGAGTTTTGAGGTTAATTGATATTATTTTGGAAAATAGCATTATACAGAGTGACGCTGACATTGGATTGCTGAATTTCAGAGTTTTTTTGTGAAGTAAAGATGGGGAGTAAAAGTTATTGTTTTTATTTTGAAATAAAAAGATAAAACAGGGTTATTATAGTTAACTAAAACAAATAAACCCATAAAAATCGATCAACTTAACTGAAATAAAAAATAATATGAATGTACTTAAACTTATTTTATTTCAGCTGATTGCCAAGGTAACATTTCTCATTTAAGTTTATCTTTGCTAAAAATAACTAAAAATGTGCTAAATAACTAAAACGAAATAAAATGAAAGAAAACTAGACATATTTAAAAAATACTAATAATAAAAATGACAAAAACACACAACAAAATGAAAATAGAAAATATGACAATAAAAACTGATTTTGAATATATGAATATAAAATATAACAGTATCGGGTACTAGTGTTATTATTTTTAAATTTAATACTTATTAACAGTGTTGTTATTCAATATTTTTGTGAATTAGATGTACATTTCAAAGACTTTTCATTAAAACCAAAAGGCTAACTGAGTGAAATCATTCAATTTGCATTCCTAGTGTTGCCATTATGTCATATATTCAATTGAAATATGGGCAATTAAACACATAAATATTCATATGCCTGTAGATAAGTCATAAAATAAATGTACCTTTCAGATGAATCACTTTTAATTACATTCTGCTTTGTCTGTCATTATTATTCAATTTCTAAACTAAATTGTCAAAATACAATTTTAAATAGAATAGTTGATTTAGTGTTTTACATTATTGATACTTAATGATTAATGATATACACTATATTGCCGAAAGTATTGTGTCGCCCCCTTCTAATGAACAGGTTTGACTACTTTAGTAATTTCTATGAGTACAAATCTTAATGTTAAAGCATATAATGATATTCTAGGAAATTGTGTGCTTCTAATATTATAGCAAAAGTTTGGACAGAACCCTTTTCTATTCTAACATGACAATGCCTCTGTGTATAAGGCAAGGTTCAAAAAGAAAATGATTGATTGAGTCAGTGTGGAAGAACTTGACTGGTCTGCATAAAACCAAGTCCTAATCCCAGTTGAACACTGGCTCTGGTGTGACTGTAAATGCAGACCTTGAGCCAAAAACTCATCTTAGCTTACCAATGACTTGTACATACACTATATAGACAAAGTATTGAGACACCCCCTTCTTTAGAACAGAAAAATGCACTTCCAAATCTGTGGCAACAACAGCATGGGAACATCATTCATGTATTTATAATTTGTATTTCCATCTCTTTTTGAAAAGTTTTGGAAGTGTCTAAAATGACTGTACGCATATGTACAAGTCATTGGAGTTTGTTGATGAGTTTTTGGCTCAAGCTCTGCATTTACAGTCACACCAGAGGTGTTCAACTGGGATTAGGACTTGGTTTTATGCAGACAAGTCAAGTTCTTCCACACTGACTGAATCAATAATTTCCTTTTTGAACCTTGCCTTATACACAGAGGCATTGTCAGAATAGAATAGAATAGAATAGAATAGAATAGAAAAGGGTCCTGTCCAAACTGTTGCTATAATATTAGAAGCACACAATTCCCTAGAATATCATTATATGCTTTAACATTAAGATTTATACTCATAGAAATTACTAAAGTAGTCAAACCTGTTCATTAGAAGGAGGCGACCCAATACTTTTGCCAATATAGTGTATATAATGTATTAATAAGAATCATATCAAAAGTCAGCACATAAACTTTCTTTTTCTGTCTTAGACAGAAGAAAGAAAGTCAGTCTGTTCCTTTAAGAACACATGCAGAAACGCTAGAAAACAAGACACTCAGAATGAAATGAAATCAGAATGAGTGACTCAATAATGGTCAGTAATAGAGGATGTTATCGTGACCCGCTTGACTTCCTCAGACAGATCTAGGATGAGTGCATTAGTCCATATAAAGCCTGGAAAATATCTTACGCTGCAAAAATACCCACATTACTCAGGATTGTTCAGAAGATCGCAATGAATCATTTGTTTATCCGGAGAAACAGGTGCACAAACTAATTGGTAGTTAGTAGAACTGAGGACAGGAGAACTTAATTATGTGCATTTGAGAGCTGCTATTATACCAGTATTTATCAAAGATAATGGGTCACAGTGGAGATGGCTGTTTAACACTCAGACCGGTCTGATCATCTGGGAAACTGATCTCAGATCATCATAGAAATGTTTCCCCATCATACATGTTTCAATCTGTTCAGTCTAAATAATTATATATCATAATCAAGGGCGTAGGTTTGACGTCACAGCAGACAACACCCCCAACATTTCTGCATTTATGATAGACTTTTGACCACAGTTTCATGTCATCTACAGGAGCCTATTTGTTTAGTCTTTATTTATAGTTATGCTAGCCAACATATTCATAATTCATAAAGAGAGCTTTTTTATGTTAGCATATGCATCAGACAATAATCGCACAATTTTGATTATGTACAGTAAAAGCAACATTACAGCAGCATCAGAGCGCTGGGTGTCTTAATCCAAAGTCCCGAACTGAATCGAATGATTCGCGATACGCAGTCCGATTGGGTTGTGGCTAGAAGGGATACAGCTAAAACCGCTATAGAAAATGATGCTGTATTGATGTGTGCATGCCCTGTAGTTTTAGCTGTATCCCTTCTAGCCTTAACCATCCGCTTGGAGAGCTTCAAAACAGTGAATCATCAAAAGCTCAGTTTCACAAATCACTACACGCGCTTTTTAAAACCATCACAAGCGATGTTAAAATTAGAAAATGAATGGCTCTTAACTGTTTTTTGCTAGTGAATCGTTTTGTCTGTTCTTCCTCTTTTCGCGTCTTCAGCCATGTTTACACGACTAGTTTGCTAGTTTTATGACATTAACTGAAAGAAATAAGTGAAAAAGCATGCTGTTTAAGATAAAATATGCATATTTCTATTCCAAAGATAACATCCAACTCAAATCTACGAACATATTCAGGTGAGATAACTTATTTACTGCTAACTAGTGAAACACTCCATTAATATGACGAGCTGCAGCTCAAAATACATGTTAGATGGAAACATTGTGCATTATGATGGAGTTTGTAGCTTAATTCACTTTATTTATACTTTATGTATGTAAAAATGTTACAACATACTTATTCTGACCTGTACTTAAAATATATAAAAGAAAAAGTGATCATACTAAGTTTTATTATATTTTGAATGATAAAATAAATGGGTAAAACCTAGTGGTTTGAAGGATTGTGGTAAAGAGATTTCAAAGATTTACAACGACAATTAATTCGTTTCTGTGATCTCTAAATAGAGTTTTTTAATGATTCTTGATACCTGACAAGATTTTTTGGTATATAAACTGTTGTTAAACTGAATGGCATTTTAGTGAGCCCTGTAAGTAATGATAAAAATGTATGATAGTTATTGTTTTTTGCAAAAAAACAAAAACAAAATTAAACAAGACAGAAAAAGAACAAAATTGTAACCAGTTAAACCTCTGCTGAACAGGAATATTTTTTATTCTTATTTTATATTGTAAAGAATCTGTTTTCCCCCACTGGTCTCACAGCATGCAAGCGGATGAAAGAGTAAATGAAAATTTCAGCATCTACATTTATTTACATATAGTTACATATTTAACATAATTCACACTTCTGGTCCACATTTCTTCTTCACATATGAATCTTGGTTTTGAAACATACTAAGAAGATTAACTTTTATCCCCATCTCTCTCTCCAACAACACACTTAGAACGGCATAAAGTTGCATTTAAAGTTAGTTTAAGCTCTCAAACTGAGTTTAACTCATTTTAAATTGTTAAAGCGGCTTTCAGGAGGACATTAGACTCTGAGTGCTTCAAGTCTGATGATTCAAATTATAGTCATTTTTCGCTGCTGAGTTTGACTCGGAAATAGCAAAACTGAGCTTATTTATTTTTTTATGTAACTTAAGTGAGAGTACATTTACTAAAGCTATAAGGAATGAATGAAACTTCAAAGGAAAAATGTATTGTTTGGATCTTGTGCTTTCAAACCTCATGAGACTTTATGCAGACATCACATTTGCTTCAGATGTTTCTCCTAAAACCCCTTTGGAGAAATAAAAATAGACACAAACAAGTCATATAGATTAAGAGAATGTCAATAAAATGAATGCAGAAAGATCTCAGGCTTTTGACTGCACATTTTGAGGCTTTCTAATCACAGACTGAGATCTTTTCTGAAAATAGAAGAGAAAAGTGAATGATTACTGAAGTCTTTCTCAGAAGAAACATCTGGAGACTTAAGCAAAAGTCTTAAATGTGTTCTCCAATGAAACTCATTTCTGTCTAAGAGCAATTGAGATATTACAGAGGAACTGCACATTCAGTCTACTTCAGAATTACATTTAATTCTATGTGATACTTAGCATTTCTTTGTAAGCATTTATGAAATTTACTAGTATTTTTAAGTGAAATTTGTTTTCAGTATGGATAAGCAAAACCTTTGTTCCAACTTGCTTCACATGACTATAAATGTACTCTTGAAAACTCAATACCTGTCCTCAACTTTACTGAAAAGTTTATTGAGTCTAATGCACCTCACAAAGACAATTCAACATGTTATAATGATTATTTGACGTTGTAAATAAAACAAAGCATTGTATGTTTCACAAAATACAATTTCAGTCTTTCTACTTCAAAATTGCATATTTTTGCAATTGCATTTTACAAGACAATACAATTTTAGGTTTTTTTTACTTTAAAATTTAATTTAATTAAATGTGTTACTTGCCATTTCTTTGTAATTATTTGTAAAATTTAATAGCGATTTCTAAAATAATAATAAAGAAAATAAATATTTGTACATTTTACAAGAAAATAGTATTTCAGTCATTATACTTCAAAATTGCATTTAATTCAATGTGTTACTTTGCAATTTCTTTGTAATTATTTGTGGAATTTACTAGCAATTTCTGGGTGAAAATGTTTAAAAGTAAATCCTAAAAGTCTTTCTACTTCAAAATTGCATATTTAATTCTATTTGGTACTTGCTTTTGTGTTTATTTTTTGTTTTTTGGAGTACATTTTACTAGAAAACACAATTCCAGTTTTTGTACTTCAAAATTTAATTTAATTTCTATGCTCGACCTGCCATTTCTTTGTAAACAGTTGTGAAATTAACTAGCAATTTCTAAAATAATAACAAAGATTTATATGTTGTACAAGAAAATACAATTTCAGTCTTTCACTACGTCAAAATTTTATTTAATTCAATGTATTATTTGTCTTTTTTGTAATTTATTGTGAAATTTACTAGCAATTTCGGAGTGAAAATGTTTAGAATTAAATCCTAAAAGTATTTCTACTTGAAAATTGCATATTTAGTTACCAAATTTAATTTAGTACTTGCCATTTCTTTGTAATTTTCTAAAGTTGTAAATAGAAACAAAGATTTGTATGTTTTACAAGAACATGCAATTTCAGTATTTCTACTTAAAATTTCATTTAATTATATAGATTATATAGATGTTACTTGCCATGTCTTTAAATAAATATTTGTGAAATATACTAGCAATTTCTAAAATAACAACAAAGATTTATTCATTGTACAAGAAAATAAAATTTCAGTCTTTCTATGTCAAAATTTAATTTAATGAATTATCTGTCATTTATTATAATTTGTTGTGAAATTTACTAGCAGTTTCTGAGTGAAAATGTTTAGAATTAAATCCTAAAAGTCTTACTACTTGAAAATACAATTTCAGCATTTTTACTTAAAAATTTCATTTAATTATGTAGATAGATAGATAATGTATTTAATGTGTTACTTGCCATTTCTTTGTAATAATTTGTGAAATTTACTAGAAATTTCTAAAATATTAACACATCAAAAATATATATTTAAGTCAGTGTCCCACCTGCCATGTCTTTGTAATTATTTGTGAAATTTACCAGCAATTTCTGAGTGAAAATGTAAAAATCCTACACCAATTTTTTCAGCATACGTGAGCATTAAAGTGAGAAAAATAAGGAAACGAGGCGCGAGACGAGAAAAGCACAAGAAGCGCAAGTCTTGAAATGAGGGACAGACAGAAAAATCTATGTAAATATAGCGCAGGACAGAGAAGAGAGGGGAAAATGAGGCGATGATTACATTCCTTCCCTGTTGAGAGGTTGATTCTCTGAGGCAGCCCGTCGTTACAGACAAAACTAAACGAGTCTCCAGAGAGAGCAGCCATTACCCGACAAAATGACCCTCGTTTGAGGCTGTAGGGCTGCTGCGGGAGGCTGAGAAAAGCCAAATGTGCTGCGTGAGCCGTGACACTCGGGCTTTTATTTACTTATCTAATTTTTTGACTCATTGATGTTCTTCGGGAAGCATATATGTGACTCTGGAGCACAAAATCAGTCTTAAGTCGCTGGGGTATATTTGTAGCAATAGCCAAAAATACATTGTATGGGTCAAAATTATCAATTTTTCTTTTATGCCAAAAATCATTAGGATGTTAAGTAAAGATCATGTTTCATGAAGATATTTAGTAAATTTCGTACCGTAAATATATCAAAACTTAATTTTTGATTAGTAATATGCATTGCTAAGAACTTCATTTGGACAACTTTAAAGGTGATTTTCTCAATATTTTGATTTTTTTGCACCCTCAGATTCCAGATTTTCAAATAGTTGTATCTCAGACAAATATTGTCCTATCCTATATTATTGTCATACTATATGTAAATGTATAAATCATAAATATTGACCCTTATGACTGGTTTTGTGGTCCAGGGTCACATATAGTAAGTTTAAAGTGATAGTTCACCCAAAAATGACAAATCAGTCATCATTTACTCACCAAACCTGTATGAGTTTCTTTCTTCGGCTAAAAACAAAAGAAGGTGTTTTGAAGAATGTTTGTAACCAAACAGTCGCCGGTAGCCATTGACTTCCATAGTATTTTGGTTCCATACAATGGAAGTCACCAGCGACTTTTTTTGGTGAACTGTCCCTTTAAGGCCTACAGATGTTAAAAGCACACCGTTGAAATTGTTTGCAGAGCGAGTGATATTTCATACGAGGTCGATTGTTTGAATGACAAAATATCGACTTGCTCTTCATCTGCACGCGGCAGATGGAAAAACTGTCAGCTGTGAAATATGCAAATGACAACATAATTATACCTCTGGCACATCATTTGTTCAGACCGCCGAGTGTGCGATGGGTTAAACAAACTTACATTAGCAACTTACAATAAAGAAAAACACATTTCAAATGAACTCATATTAGGCATCATCCAGAAAACAGTTTATTATGAGGTGCTTAAAAAAATGAGACACGCTTTGAGAAAAGCATTGAGAAACTAGCTTTTTATATGGTCTGAAAGTGTGAGTGTTTCAGTATCACTGAGATACTATTACATTTATTTTTCTGTTTTTATTTTAATTTAAGTAAAAGTTTTAGTAATTGTATTTTTGTCATTTTTGCTAGTTTTTATTACCATTTAATATATATATTAATTATTATTTCAATTCTAGTTATTTTAGTGCATCAGGTTAAACTAAATAAAAATGAGAAATGTGTTTATATATATACACACACACACACACATTTGATTTATTTATTTGAGGAATTAATTAATTAATAACTTAGTTTTAGTGGTACTTTTTAGTTTGTATTAATATTTTGAATGAGCTTTTTGTCATGTTTTTATATTTACATATTTATATTATATATTTTCATTTTAATTTAAAGATTTAGTAATTTTGTTGTGTTTTTTTGTCATTGTTAATAGTTTTTTCTTTTTAATTTTTCCAATTTTTTTAATGAATATGAGAAATGTTGCCTGCAAAAAAAAAAAAATATATATATATATATATATATATATATATATTATTTTATTTTATTTTTTTTTCATTTTAATTTACATTTTTTTGTTATGTTTTGTCATTGTTATTAGGTGGTTTTTTTTATGAAAATAAGAAATGTTGACGGGAACTAGCTGAAATAAAATACTTTTTTTTTTTAATATATATTTTATTTAGTTTAAAGTCTGATTTATTTCATTTAAAAAGTCTCATTTTATCTCATTCATTGTTTTTTCTGGTTTTATTTTTTAGTTTGTAGTTAACTATAATAACTCCCCATCAGGATGATATGAATGGTTGTTAGTACATTGCTAGGTGGTTTCTTATTTGTCCAAGTCAAAATACATTGAGTTTTGTTTTCTTGTGTCTCTGGACTTTTGGACATTTCTGGACATTTATGCATATGGCATCATTTCTTTCTACAGCATTCAGTTGATGTGTTTTATCAGTTCATGCATCCCCTTCACTCATTTTTATTTGACCACATGCTTGCTTTAGTAAGTGAAGATGAGCTTTCTGTTGGTATAGCTTTCTAATCAAATCTGACAGAGTTTTTGGCTTGCAAATGAAAATCTCTGCATGTGATCTGCACTAAGATAAACTTCAAACACGGATCACAGTGTTATTCCTCCATTTGCATTTCTATTCACTCCATCTCTGGCTGAAACTCCACTAATCCGTTATCTATTATCAAACTCTTGTGTTTATCTTTGACTCGAGTGTTCATACAAAAGCTGTTTTCATCAGGATATCTCTGCACGCCGCTCAAGTTTCATCTCACTCTGTCCTCGCTGCATTTGAGCTTTTTACAAGCATGTCAGCTGTTGCATCTAAAGCAAGTGCATATCCTGGAGGACAGAAAGCGTGTCGTAACGTCTGGAGCTCGAGGAGCAGGTGTAAATGGGTCGTGTCGTGATGGAAGGTGTAAATGGGTCTAGAACTCAGATTTCATGCAGCAAAGCCAATATTCATCGAGTCTCTCCTATGAAATCTGGGAATCCTGATACTCTTATGAGATTTATTTCCCATACAACAACATTAATAATAATAATAATAATAATAATAATAATAATAATAATAATAATAGTAAATTCAAAAACATTTTTTAAAATAGAAAATATATTTAGTTTCAACCTTCATATAACAAAATATATTTCAAAGTACATTTCAGGAGCAAGAAAATATTTTAAATGCTTTAAATGTTTTTTTTTTTTTTTTTTTTAAATGTGTTTTCAAAAGTATAAAAATAGATAACAAAGAAAGAAAAAGAAAAAGAAAGAAAGAAAATATATTTATGTAAAGACATTTTGAAACATAGTACATATATTTTGATCATTTTATATATTATATTGTTTTTTTTTTTTTTACTCTTTGTGTATAATTTGAAATATATTTACAAATGTGTATTTTTTGCTTTATGGGAAATGTAACATGCAAATATATTTTTTCTTGGATTGAATTATATGGAGAGCAAAATACATTTAAAAAGTCATATTTTTAAAATGCTTTTCAGAAAAAAAAGGCCAAAAATATATTGGCAGAAAATATATTTATGTAAATACATTTTGTAACATTTTTTATTTATTTATTTATTTATTTTGCAAATATGTTATTTGGACATCATTTTATATTTTGAAATATATATAATATATATATATATATATATATTTGTTTGTTTATATTTATTATGTGCTGTATGGGAAATGTAACATGTAAATTTGTTTTCTTGGAAATATATGGAGAGCAAAATACATTTTTAAATGATTATGTGTGTGTGTGTGTGTGTGTGTGTGTGTGTGTGTGTGTGTGTGTTCAAATAGATTTATATATTTATTAAATAGATAAATAGCTAAAAATATATAGCTAAAAATATATTGCCATTCTTTATATATATATATATATATATATATATATATAGAAGTATATTTTAGAGCATATGTGAAAATATATTCTGTGATGTATGAAGCTAGATATCCTTTATCAGAGTTTAATACACCACTTCATGTGTGAAATAATCAGCACCTGTTCATTTTAGATGGACAAATGTTTGAGGAGCTCAGCCACCCAATTATTATTTTTAGATGACACAACTATTCCTTTAAGCCAAGTCACAAATTCCCAATGTCCTAAAGATTAAAATGACAACTAATGCTGTATATAAACTGTCCTCCAACATCAGCGAATTAGACATGAATGACGAAAGAGATCCGGCGTGTTTCCCTGCAGGTACAAAAGAAGCAGAAGCAAATCTGTTTATGTAGATAAAGCATTACTTTGAAGCTCTCTGACAACATTTATGTCCCATTTTCACTTCAGAGCCCATCATACTGTAGGTTTCTTAGCCTATTTATATAAAAGTCCTGAAACATTGTCAAAGACCCTCAGCAGAGACCGGCTTCTGGAAACAAGAGGGAGACATAAAAACATTTGCCACAATCTCTGAGGTCATTTCATCCTCAAATATAAAGCATTAAATAAACATTCAATGTTGCAAGTATCTGAAGAGCTTAAAGATAAAAGTTCACTCCGGCCACAAACACCATCTATTTTTAATTGGCTTTTAATTAGACCTATATTTCAGCAGAGCTTTACAGCTTAAAAACAAATGAAGAACAGAAAGTGTAAAGAAATACGAGCTGATCTCTAAACACATTTCATGGGAATAAAGAGATTGTGATTTAGCCCTGAGATCAACATGTGTCACACAGGCCTCAGATTGGAGTTAAATGCATAACGACTGTAAATTACTCTGGAATTACACTTTCCTTTTTTTGTTTTTAATTAGTTAAAAAGTTTATACGCATTATTATTTGGCATCCAATTTTCATGATCTCAATGTGAGAAATCAATGGACTCAAAAAATGTTTAATGTAAACTAATAAACTTACTGTGATTCATATCTGTCAGTCATGCATTAATGAAACAGATCAGATTTACAGTATTTTATGTGTGTATAATATGTGTTTACAGTACTAATACACTGAATGGGTCTTACAGGTTTTTTCGATTGCTAACAAGCATTTACCAAGACTTAAAGTCCTTTTTCTAAACTCTTAACACAGCAACACACCTACATCACACAATTAGCCAAATAGTTAATTTTCTTTAATTGTTAAATAAATACAAACTCTACATTTCAAAATGCTCAATACCTTTTTCTACATATACTAACTCTCATTCAAAATCGAGTCATTCGGTCCAAACGTTAGCACTAGTTTCTATCCAACAGAAACTTATACACAATCATAGCACAGTGACTGTCAAAATACTAACAGACGATGGCTTTACAAAAACCGCATTACTTGTCATGTTTCAGTTCTACCTGCATATAATAGACAATATAAAAATCCATAGATTTTTGTAATTTAGCCTTCAGTTTACCTTCAACCGAAACCTATTTTACATTTTTAAAGGGGACCTATTATGCCCCTTTTTACAAGATGTAAAATAAGTCTCTGATGTCCCCAGAGCATATATGTGAAGTTTTAGCTCAATATACCCTACAGATAAATTTTTACAGCTTGTTAAAATTGCCACTTTTAGGGCATGAGCCCAAACGCGCTGTTTTGAGTGTGTTGCTTTAAATGCAAATGAGCTGTTGCTCCCGGAGAAGAGGGCGGAGCTTCAAGAGCTCCAGCTCCGCATTAGCAGTGCTAGCCTTTGCAAATAAACATTCCCCTATTAATACAAGCCTGTTATCTTTACAGAAAACTACTCGGTTTCAAAGTCAGTCATCTGATTATACTGTGCATAATTTGTGTTTATGAATTACACAGATGGGATAAAAATAACAACATAGCTGGTCTCATGCTATCACAAACTTTATAAATCCCACTTCTGATTATGAGCTCGACAACTTCAAGCGATCGACTCACATTGCTTTCATACGCAACTTTTAACTAACGTTACCACATTCCTATTCACGATCATTCTGGCAGCACTTAAAGGCAGCACAAGTGACAATACACAAGAGACAATGATAGCTTTAGCAATTAGCCTTACAGAGTGCCAAGCAGCTCTTTCAGAAAGGCAATCTGGAAAACAAACGCATGATACTTACTTTGCCTGGAGCTGACGATCATGCACGAAGCGTTAGTATTAATTCCTAAACATATAGGGGACGTTACCGTTTTTTTCCGGGATGTTTCCTTCGAAAATGAAATGTAACCACAGTGTCCTCGGCTCAGATGGGGGGAGATTATGGAGACTCCTATGTTCATTAGTGCATCCCAAAACACGACACTTGTAAAGCCTCTTTGGCGCTGACAGTGTATATATCTCCAGTAATGGCGGACCGCAGCTTCTCACTCAGGGCTGTGTTTATGCTAATAGGGCAGAGAGCGTCACAAATTGGCGGGACTTTTTCCCCTCAGTGACGTGCAGAGAGGGAGAATCTGAAACAGCTGGTTTGGAGAGACTGTTTATGATTTATTGGTTTTATTAAAAAATGAGTTGGTGGATTTTTAACATTATAGGCTGGTTGTTTTCACACACTGCGGCTACACAACTGTGTTCAAACAGCTTATAAAAGTGATTTTTGCATAATAGGTCCCCTTTAAGTGTTGAATGTGTTCATTCTTGGCAACATACTATCTAAAACTGAATGAGTCATTACTTTATAGAATCTACAATAGAAAAAATAGGTTCCCCTATGCAGAAGTTCAACTGGAAGCTTGATTGAAATTGCTTTCCAGTGGGTGGAGGTTGGATGTGGATGGTGGCTGATGCCAGTGATCAACAAAAAATCCAACATACATGGCCTTTGGTTACTATGCAAGCTTGTCTCCATCACAGAATAAAAAAGTAAATATGGTAATTGTGACCTTTTTATCTCACAATTCAGACTTCTGTTCTTGGAATTGCGAGTTTGCAATTCAGACTTTATCAGAATTGTGAGATAAAACAGTCACAGTTACCCTTTACCCTTTATACTCATGACAGAAATAGCTTTCACAGGTTCCACATGTGTAAGGGGAAAAAACAAACAAACAGAAAAATATACAGTCCAGCACACATTCTTACTCCTCTCCCTTACCTCTTCCTCTCCCTTTTTTCTGATCCAGCTACTCCTCTACCTCCTACAGCTATTCCTCTCCCTCTGCCAGACGTTAATTTAGTCTCTTTCTGATTCTTTGTGTTGTTCTGCATCCACAAAACCATTTCAAAGAGGTCTTTTTTACTCTATGTTGTTGATGTAATGGAAAGAGCTTTAACACCTGACTATTCCTCCAACTGAGACTGGAATCAGCTATTTCTAAATATTTCAGTGATCTGTTCCTTTAAAATGCTGATCAGTTGTTACAGTATTTTATATAGAGAGATTTTTTTCAATACTTTTGAGCTGCTGTTGTTGCAGAAGTAGTGTATTTAAGGTTTGGAACATTAGGTCTTCATTTCTGACATGCTGTGTTTAAGCATTTGTAAATAAGACTAAAAAGATCCATGATTTTGGTTTTGGGTAAGCTTGTATGAAAAGAAAATGTAAGCATTTTAGAAACATGGTAATTGACTGCATATTGTGTTAAAAAAAACATGAATTGTGTTAATGGTATGGTCACAACAGACGGATGTTGTGCTAATTGTGTTTAGAGTTTTGAAAATGTGACTAGAGATTGGACAAAGGGATGTTAGCAACTGAAAAAAAAAACTGTAAATACACAATAACCAGGTTTATATATTTATCATCAATAAATCAAACTGAAATTTTAACATTGCTTGTTCCACAGCCAGAAAAAAAAAAAACTCTGGGAAATAAACTCAGAATTGCAAGAAAAAAATTCAAAATTTTGAGAAATAAACTCTGAATTGCAAGAAAAATGTCTAATTTTGAGAAATAAACAGAATTGTGAAAATAAACTGAATTGTGAGGGGAAAAAAAGTCTACATTTTGAGAAATAAACAGAATTGTGAAAAATAAACTGAATTGTGAGGAAAAAAGTCAAAATTTTGAGAAATAAACTCAGAATAGTGAGAAAAAAATTCTACATTTTGAGAAATAAACTCTGAATTGCGAAAAAAAAAGTCTAATTTTGAGAAATAAATAGAACTGTGAAAAATAAACACTAAAGAGTGAGAAAAAAATCTGTATTTTGAGAAATAAACCCAGAATTTTAAAAAAATAAACTGAATTGTGAGGAAAAAAAGTCTACATTTTGAGAAATAAACTCTGAATTGCGAGAAAAAAAATCCAAATTTTGAGACAAAGATTTTTTTTTTAAATATGTATATTTTTAATCGTTTTCTTTGTCCATGGTAGAAGTACATTTCCATAGATTTATGCTGATTCTAAGCAGTTTGAATAAATACATTTTGAAAATATGATTCCTTAAAATCAAATAGTTACAAATAGTTGAAACTTTTTCACTTATGCATGACAGACAAATATGCATCACATTAAGATGATTATTTTACATTAAACCTGTGTAATCCAAATGCATGCAAATTTGATATGCAATTCAAATACATAAACCTGAAATGTAGCGTCCAGTGGTCAAACTCTCTTTCCTGACCTGTGCAGCAGTTGTAAATACATCTAGTTTGATAACCTCACCTCTATAACATTGTTTTCTGTGTACCGCTGCACCGCTCCTGGCCGTCTTCTCTTTTCTTTATGGTGAGCAGGTTTTCATTTCTCGCTCGCTGCGTCAGCTGTTATCTGTTGAGTTTCAGCCGAGCATCCAACTATTTATTTTAGGGAAGCTGAAATATGAAATACTAAACAAAGCATGATTTATAGATTAATTATTTTCATGACTTGTTTAGACGTCGAATGCATTGATTATATTGAGTTGTAGGCCCACAGAACCATAAACTACAGCCCTGAGATTTCCATGAGGAACGGCTCTGAATATGTGACATTCATCACGTTCTGCATCAGTGCATGCTGATATCATGCATACAGTCTATATTCAATCAGATGATTGTTTTCTGAAAGGAATTGTTCATGCATTCACCCTCTGATGTCAAACCTGATGCAAAATATCTAGTTGCATCATCTTCGGTTTGAGCGCTGCATGTGAAAAAATATAAAGATTGTTTTATTTCACATAAACAACAACAATATATTGGTTGGCAGAGTATTTTGACACAATGATTGGAGTGGTTTAAGATAAGATAAACTGGATAAACAGTCTATTTGTGATTATCAATAAACACAACTGGCCTTCTATTTGTATAAAAAGGCAAAAACACTCGGGATAGTTTACCAAAAATGCAAGTTCTGTCAGCATTTACTCTTCCATATGACTTTTCAAACGCTTCATAAAAGCATCAAATACTCAAAAGAGAACTAGAGCAGATGAATTATGATGTAAAAACTGTAAAACACTTGGAATATAGTGCATGGACTAATACTGTGATATTTTTATGGTGCTTTTGCTTCCTTTTTGAAGCTTTTGTCATTGCAATTTAATGGAAAAAAGGACAGAATATTATTTAATGCACAACTAATAAGAAGAAATAATAAAGCTGTGAAAAGAACAAACAAACTTCACAAGAATATAAATGCAGAATAAATCTGATAGACAGAGGCAAAAGTGAATCTAACCTAATTTAAAAGAAATGTGCATATGAAATCATCTCTGTTTTCTAAATTGTTTATTTCACAGTAATACCTTCATTTTTATCATTGTTATTAGTTAAAACTAATAATAATAATAAAGATCCTGAATTAGGTCTTAGTTGGTTTCAGCAGAAGCAATATGAGACATTTTATATAAAATGAAATGTTATATGACATTTAAAATCCTAATATATAACAATAATAGTTCCTTTCAATTAATAAATTAATTTAAATAAGATACATTTATATAATAATAATAGTATTAATAATAATTGCAGTATAATTTGTTGGCCAAATTGTGCCTCACTGTATATATATATATATATATATATATATATATATATATATAATTTTTTTTTTTTTTTAATAAAAAAAAAAATTTATTGAGAAAATATCAAATATTACATCTGTTTACCCATGTGACCAACATCAGAGAACCGGGAACATGCAAAATGTTATTAAATATAAAAATAATAAATTAAAATGTCAGGGGGAATTCAGTTAATTAAATAATAATAATAATAATAAAAATAAAAGTTTGTGAATTCCAGTTTTAGAACATAAAAGTGTCCAGTAGCATAATATTATATAATATTACAATAATACATTATTATTTTTCTAAATGTTTATAAATTATATATATATATATATATATTCCCCCCTCAGGCTCCTATGTTTATGTTCAGTTATTTCACTTTAATGGCAATGAAAAAAAACCCTATTCATTGCCATTAAAGTGAAATCACTGAACCTACACATACTGAACCTTGAAAAAAGGTGGGTGAATTAAGTACATTATTCAGTGTACATCTTTTCTGAGAAAACAGAAAGCCATTAGGGATTGGACTGACATGACTGAGAGTAAATGATGAAATAACACTCATTTTTTCGTGAACTATTCACTTAAGAGAGACTTATAAAGGCACGAGCGTCTAAAAAGCATTGCTCGGTTGCTTTGGACATGAAATACTCTTGCGCAAACAGGTGGATCTCTCTTTCACTTGGCTTGATGTTTTCCTGTCAGTATTTCCAAGAAGCAGCCATTAGTATGAGCAAATGCGTTCTCAGAGGTATTGCCAAACTTGCCTGCCTGTCTTTCCGATGAAATATTGAGAAGAGCTGAGCGGAGTGAGGGGCTATCGCTCGAGACAGGGCCGATCCTCCTGCTGCGACCACGGCTCCGCAGCGATCCATCCGAATCAAACACCTTCGTCAGCCATATCTCTGACAACAGCCTCGGGGAGGGAAAGACGCCTTATCTGCCTCCAGCGCTGCTGTCTGATGTGTGAGGCTATTATGGTTATCTGGGGCTTTCTTAATGCATACAGACCTCTGCGCAGAGTATTTATGAAGCCTTCAAAGATCCGCTTCTGAGAGTGTTTCTATTTATCAGAGTGAATTATAGCTGATCATCTCTGAATACTGAAATATTGTGGGATAGTGCAGGCAAAAATGACATTTCTATCATTTACTCACCCTCGTGATAGTTCGTAAATATACAAAGGAGATGTTTTGCTGAATGTTTATGCTGCTCCTTTACATGCAGCCAATGTGTAGAGAACAGGAGCTGTGAAAAGACTTCGTA
This sequence comes from Tor tambroides, assembly GCA_021397915.2. NCBI lineage: Eukaryota > Metazoa > Chordata > Actinopteri > Cypriniformes > Cyprinidae > Tor > Tor tambroides. The sequence continues at coordinate 663 of JAFVLL020036276.1, read as the reverse complement.
AGAACATCATAATAGTAGAACAAATCTGATAGAGAGGCAAAATTTAATCTAAAATAAACTCATCCAAAAAAAGGGCATATGAAATTATCTATTTTCTATTTGGTTTATTTCACAGTAAAAATGTAGGCCTAAACAGTAATACCTTAATATTTATAATTAGAGTTACAACTACTAATATTAATTAAAATTAATAATAATAATAATAATTATTATTATTATTATAAAATTAATAATAATAAAGGTCCTGAAATAGGTCTTTCATATGAGATAAAATGTCATATCAGAGTTAAAGTTGCAATATATGAAAATATTTTTTCATTTAATTAATAATAACTGTAATATAATTTATTCACCAAGTTGTGCCGCCCTATTTAAAAATAATTTTAAAATAAAAACAAATCAGAATATAATATTTTATCAGATTACCTGCATTTTCCTAGTAGGACATAGAAAAAAATAAATATAGAATAGTGTAATAAATATTGTCACATTTGCAATATTTAACAAAATATTTGGCCAATTTATTGGCCAAATTGTGCTACTGTAAATAAATATTTACTGAAAAAATATAGAATATTTTACTTGTTTACTTGCATGTTAAGTGACCATTAACCAACATCAGAGAACTGTGTTTATTAATTAATTAGTAATTATTCAATTCAA
>JAFVLL020036274.1:64364-81963 GCA_021397915.2 Tor tambroides | reverse complement strand
GTGATGACACTACAGCGGTGGTTCCCCTGTGTGCTTCAGCACTGTGAAAGAGCAAATTTCCCTAAAGGACCAAACACGGGCGTGATGTTGCATCTTTGTAAAGATGGTATTCCACCCGTGTGTTTCTTCCGGATGAATGTGCCAGTCCTTCGTATGGGGTCCGGCCGTTTCATTCAAGGCTCCTCCGGATGACCAGGTGTCGATCGTGGCATTGGAGGGTGAGCTGGAGTCTGGGGATGAGGAATCAGCTGCGTTACCCGCTTCGGGGAGAGTAGCGTTGTCCGAGCCTGACCCAGAATTTATGGCTATGCTTTCCCAGGCTGACAAGGTGGTCGGGCTCAAGTGGAGAGAGCCACCATGTCCCGAGCCATCGAGGTTAGATGATTGGTATTTTGGGGTAGCCCAGGGTGGTTCTCAGCCCCCCGCCCCTGTGCCTTTCTCCCCGGAAGTGCATGAGGAGGTGACCAGGTCATGGAAGGCACCTTTTTCTGCCTGAAACCGGTCTGGTACCTCTTCCTCCCTCACCACCCTCAATGGTGGGGCAGCCAGGGGGTTATTAGGCAATCTCCCCAGTGGAGCGCGCAGTTGCGATGCAATTGTGTCCGAGGAACACTTCCACCTGGAGGGGTAACCCTCGTCTCCCATCAAAGGCCCGTGAGTTCTCGTCTGTGCTTACGGCCAAGACTTATGGTGCCATTGGACAGGCTGCCTCCGCCCTGCACACCATGGCACTCCTGCAGGTATACCAGGCCAAGGCATTAAAGGAGTTTCATAAGGGTAGTTCTGACCCAGGGCTGATACAGGAGCTGCACACAGTGACGGACCTCGCCCTGAGAGTGACGAAAGTCACTGCGTGCTCCCTGGGTCAGACGATGACCACGTTGGTGGTCCAGGAACACCATCTCTGGCTGAACCTGGCAGATATGCAAGAGACAAACAAATATTGTTTTCTCGACTCCCCTATCTCCCAGGCTGGCCTTTTCGACGTTGCAGTCGAGAGCTTTGCCCAACAGTTCTCGGCTGCCCAGAAGCAGACGGAGGCAATTAAACATATCCTGCCCTGGCGGCCTGCTTCTGCCTTCACCTCGACGTCGACTTCAGCTGCTCCGCCTGCTCGTTCATTGAGGTTGCCAACACCCTCCCACCCTCCGTCCAGGCCCCCGCCAAACCAGGCAGCAAGCAGAAGTACAAACGGCACTGAGATGGGCAACCCAGAGGTGGAAGGGACAGCTCTTCGTGAGATGGTGACCACACCACTCCCTCCCCCGGAGGAGGGCCGGGTGGAGAATTTTTGGTTTCCTTTTCTTTTTGTTCCGCCGCTGGCGGTACCCAAACCATCAAAAAAATAGCAGTTTCCACCATCTCTGGGTCCCAAGAGGGTGTGGATGACATTGCGTCACGTTATGCCTTGCCAGTCTCATCCCCCCTCTTCTATCGCCAACGGGCAGCAGGGCCCGGTTCAAGGAGGCTATGCCGCCTTCTGCGCCCCCTGCCCAACCGTGGAGCCAGGTAAGTGTCGCACCACACACTCAGACCCCGCTTCGGGATACGATGCCTTCCACGCTGCCCCACCGTGGGTACATCTGTGGTTCCTCTGGTCCCACTTGTACGGTTTCTGGGAGCCTGGCTAGCGCTCCCCAGTCCTTCTCGCTGGCTCATTCGGACCGTCAGACTCGGCTATGCAATTCAGTTCACCCGGCGTCCTCCCAAGTTCAGGGGCATCCAGTTCACCTCCAGGAAGACCCCTGGACCTGCCCAGTCAGAGCAGTGCTTTCCTTCTTCCAGGAGGAGCTGAAGCAAAGGCTGTCTCACCCCCACCCTAAAAGTGTATGTTGCCTTACACCATGATCCTGTAGATGGAGAGTCTCTGGGGAAGCGCGCCCTGATCATCAGGTTCCTGTGGGGTGAGAGGAGACTAAAATCCTCCTCTCCTGAACCCTGAACCCTCTTGGGATCTCCCTCTGGTGCTTATGGCATTGCAGAGAGTGCCTTTTGAGCCTTTACAGTCCGCAGACCTGAGAACTCGGTCAATAAAGTGCTCTTAACTGCGCTCGCTTCCATCAAGAGGGTAGGGGACCTGCATGCATTTTCGGTCAATGAATCATACCTGGAATTCCAGGTACGATTCATTGACCACAAATATGTGCCCAAGGTTCCCACCACGCCTTTCAGGGATCAGGTGGTGAACCTGCAAACGCTGCCTTCAGAGGAGGCAGACCCAGCCCTAGCTTTGCTCTGTCCCGTTCGTGCTTTACACATATATGTCGACTGCACACAGAGCTTTAGGGCCTCAGAGCAGCTCTTCGTCTATTACAGAGGCCAGCAGAAGGGAAAGGCTTTCTCCAAGCAGAGGTTGGCCCACTGGATAGTGGATGCCATCATCTTGGCATATCAAACCCAAGGTGTGCCTTGCCCCCTCGTATTGAGAGCACACTCAACAAGGATTGTTGCTTCCCCCTGGGCATTGGCGCACAGTGCCTCGCTTACAGATATATGTAGAGCTGCGGGCTGGGCAACACCAAACATGTTTGCTAGGTTTTGTAGCCTTTGTGTAGAGCCAGTGTCCTCTCGTGTACTCGCCTTGAGTAACCAGTAAAGCCAGAGAAACTGCTCGGTGTCTCGCTTGCTGCACCATTCTCCTCTACGGACCAGATACGTGCACTTATTCTGCTCTTCAGTTCAGTTCCCCACAAGGCGAACCCTGTGGAGCTCCTCAATCACCCTCGGCAGCCGGACGTGGCGGAGCGTCTGGCGCCAGGCCTAACACTCATAAAGATGTTTGTTGGTTAACTCCTGTGCTAGGCTAGGTGCCATATTTTGTGATCCATATGGTGATCCCATGTGTGTATTCTTCCATGGTATGGTTCCCCTCTAGGTGAGCGTGTGTCTTTCCCTTGGCAGACTCCGCTCTACCGTCCCTGCCAGTGTTTACTCCCTCCTAACTGGGCCGGAGCCACCTCAGAGACATTCCATATGTTGTACTGCCCTTGACGCCTAGTCCATACGTGTAATCTCCACATGATACCTCCCTGCGGGCAGGATGTGGATTCTGCAGCATCCCTGGAAAGGGCACACTTTCCTAGTGTTGTCCGCGTAAGCCCTGTCCTATCTTCCACCCCAGTAGCCGCGGGGGGAATCAGGTGACTTACTAGTGGCGCTGGAAGGAGCAGCATCCATGGCACTTTGGTAGGGATCCCAGTTCGTCGGTCACAGAAATGACTTGAAGTGACCAACTGAAAGGGAACTTCTCGGTTACGTATGTAACCCTCGTTCCTTGAAGGAGGGAATGGAGACGTCACGTCCTGTCGCCACGGCTGCTGTACCAACGCTGATCGGCCAGGTCCCTGGCTCGTCTCCTCAGCGAAAACCTGAGTATGTGCTGCACCTGCTGCCTACTTATGCTCATGCCGTGACGAGCAGCAGCTGGATGCAATTATCGCATGCCAATGTGCATTGGCTCATTTAGTTTACACTCAAAGTAGATTGGTCTCTCGAAGCAAGATCCCAATTCATCGATCGTTCCCTCCTTCAGGGAACGAGGATCAGATACATAAACGAGACGTTATGCAAACAACCAGACAAATTTGAATGAACATTCACTAAATGTTACTGGAAGAACATTTGTTCATAACTTTGAGAGAGCCTTGCCGGAAAATTCCCTGTTAGCTATATGCAAGATAAGAGTGCATCTTAATAGTACACAGAAAATGATACACCAGAGGAACATGTATATTATTTTTGACGGAATTTTGAAGTGTGCATCCCCATTTTCCTTTTAATTTAATATGAAGTGGCGCTGGCAAAAGCAAGGTCATGGATTTGATTCCCACAGAATGGTTCAAGAAATTGAAATTGAGTTTTGTGCTTTTTACTCAGCTGACAAAAAATAAATAAATTGAACGATGAATAAATGATGTATAAATTTGTGCTAAGATCTTGAGATCAGTCAACTTTGAACAAATATTCTATTAACGTTACTGGACAAACTCTTGTTTATAACTTTGAGAGAACCTTACCAGAACATTTTTATGAGAACATTTGTAGAAAGTGTGCTACAAATGTTGGAAATGGCTCTCCTGGGGCTTGTACACGGTCAAGAATACCTCTCCAGACACGCTCTTGGTTATCTGATGGAAGAAACACAGTCTTGAACAGTGTGCAGAACTGTGTCCAAGATGTGACATGTGAACTCAGTACTGTAAACCACTTCCTGGGCTCTTTAGCTAAGAAGCGTGGTAATTCCAGCAAAATTTGAGCATCACTCAGACCCAAGGAAGTTCTGTAGGCATCCACAAGCAGAAGCCAGTCATCAGGCTGAACTTTTCCATCATTCATAAATACTGGAGGCTCCAGTCTTGATTGATGTAGTACTGAAGCTAGAGTTCTGGTTGCGTTGTTCAATTCCAGAGAGCTTTGAGCCAGGCCTACTATATTCTCCGACCTGGTGTGTGTCTCTGCTCGAAAGGATTGAGGTCCCTGTATTTGAACAGCTGGCATCTGGACATGAGGGGTAGAAGAAGCAACAGGCCTAACCTGTGGAGGTAACTGATATGAAGTAGGCATGTGCAAGTTTTGTGTGTAGCGGTCAATGATACCTCTTTGTAAGTCGAGAGACTCATTCAGGCATCTCCGCAGCGTCGCCACTTCATCTTTCAGTGATTCGACCTGTGTCTCCAGACAATCAGCTGATACTGGTGCTCTCTGTCTGGGTGGATACTCAAAGTGTGGAGAATGGTCAGTTAAGTCAGTCATGTCATCAACACGTCTCCTCATTGTAATGAAATCAACTACTTCAAAACAAAATGAAATTCAAAACAATGACTTAGAGCAATGTCATTCAAATCATTTATTCCTCTGTCAACAGCGTTACTTATTTAAAGAAAACAACTTAAATGAGCAACAGAAATGAAATAAAACCATCGGACCCGCACACATGCGGTTCTCGTGGCACATGCGTCTGCAGACTGCTCACAGAATGACGCTCCGCTCTTAAAGGAGCCACTTCTTATTTCACTCATTACAACATACAGGTGCATCTCAGAACATTAGAAAATGGTGAAAAAGTTGATTTTTTCTTGTAACTTATTTCAAAAAGTGAAACTTTCATATATTTTAGATTCATTACATGTAAATTAAAACACTTCAAAAGTTTTTTTGTTTTAATTTTGATGATTAGAGCTTACAGCTAATGAAAGTCAAAAATCAGTATCTCAAAATATTAGAATATTTCCTAAGATCAATCAAAAAAAAGGATTTGCAAAACAGAAAAGTTCAAGTTCTTTAAAGTATGTTCATTTCTGCACTCAATACTTGGTCGGGGCTCCTTTAGCACAAATTCCAGCATCAGTGAGGTGTAGCATGGAAGAGATCAGCCTGTGGCACTGCTGAGGCACTATTGAGTCTTCAGCTCGTCTGGATTGTTGGATCGACTGTTTCTCATCTTTCTCTTGAAAATATCCCATTGATTCCATGGGGTTCAGGTCAGGCATGTTGGCTGGCCAGTCAAGCACAGTAATGGTCAGCAAAGCACTTGGAAGTGGTTTTGGCACTGTGGGCAGGTGCTAATCATCAAAATTAAAACAAAAAGGCTTTCCTGTAGCTCAAATAGTAGAGCATGGCGCTAGCAACGCCAAGATCATGGGTTCGATTCCCGGGGAAAGCAAGAGCTGATAAAAATGTATAAACTGTAACTTGAATGCAATGTAAGTCGCTTTGGATAAAAGCGTCTGCTAAATGCAAAAAAACTTTTGAAGTGTTTTACTTTACATCTGATGAATCTAAAATATATGAAAGTTTCACTTTTTGAAATAAGTTACAAGAAAAAATGAACTTTTTCACCATATTCTAATTTTCTGAGATGCACCTGTAATGTAATTTGCATCGGATAAAAGTGTCTGCAAAATGCATACAATTTTCAGAAAATAATGAATTTTAACAAGCCCATGAAATTGAGTTTGTGGTTTTTACCCAGCTAAAAAAGAAATATAAAAATGTTTTGTCAACGTTCTCACTAAGTTATAAAAACTATTTCTGAATCATCTCTGAACGTTTGAAACTTTCGGCATTTAAAATGTATTAAAACATTTTTTCTTGTTTATACGAGCATTAAAGGAACATTCCATTGTATCATTTTGCAAACATTATTGGAACATTACTTTTGAATGTTCTTTAACCATTCTGAAACAAGATGTAACATTTAAAAATGTTAGATGAACATTCAAACAAAACGTTTTTAGAATAAACATTACATGAACGTTTGTGCTAACATCTTGAAAACATTATTAAAGACAATGATAACTTTGGACGAATATTCTGTTTTCATTACTGGAAGAACTTTTGTTCATAACCTTGCCAGAACATTAGCCAAAGTTAGCCAAATTCACTGTTAGCTGGGTAGCTTTTATGTCTATTAACTTTGAGGTTCTCTATATGCTAACTGCTCCTAAACATGACAGAATTCAATTCACGCACTATGCTTTAAAGCAGAAACACTGATACAGATTTTTGTCCAAAATCTGAATGTCCTTCGTTTAATATCATTAGCAAACATCTGAATTAGCAATAGCATACTGCTTGTACTACTATCATGGCATTAATTGTAAGTATTATATGGCAGAAATAGTAAGTGCTATTAATAGTAATGCTATTCCAAAGTCTTGGTCCAACGCTGTGATATAATAAGGGGTAGAGAGAGTTAACTCTTCCTGTGTCTGACCCAAACTTCCCGTTGCAATAGCAAACATGTCAGTGCATGAAAGGTAACTGTGCTCACTGAGCCATTTCATGAGTTAAATTTGAAGCATTTAACTAAATGCAGACATGATAAAAACGTGATAAAGATGTTTGTAAATAGCGAAATGAAGTGAAAGATTTTTACTGCTACCGTAGACAAGCGTTTGCCAACCTCTAGTGGTTGATGAAGGAACTGCAGGACATTCATGAGAGAAAAGCTAATACTAAATTCACTGGTTCAGTCAGTGGTCAAATTCAAGTCACACATTTCTCACCGTCTTCTTTTTCAACACACGGTGTGTGTGTGTGTGTGTGCGTGCGTGCGTGTGTTTTAAACTAAACCAACTTCTTTTTTGACACTTGCTTTTTAATTATTTTGTTATTTAATGCAGTGTCATTTAGACATTTTTAAAATCAATTTAAGTGTCCCAATACATTTTGTGGCATCTCTGTATAATCCGTTCTTAAATACAAAACGAGTCATCAAATTATTTGTCATTAAAAATCATTATTACTGTTCATTTAAAGAAAGGTTAGAACATGACTTGAAATTTCAGAGGTCCTTTGGTAAATAATTTAGATCACAGAGGATCAGTTGAGAGAAAAGATTAGGAACCCCTGCGGTTAAGAAATCATTAAAGAGTTTAAAAGAGACTGTTTAATACCTTAGACCTTAGGGGAAAGTGTTGTATGTAACCACTAGAGGGAGTAATACTCACACTTAAATTATGAATTTAAAGAGATAGATAGATCATACATAATAGTATAATAAAACATTATAAACAGGACATAATTTTTTATATTTTAATATTTAATTTTCATGTGTTTTAATGGATGGTTTACTGAAAAAAACCTACATTTATTTTATTTTATTTTTTATTTACTTATTACTTATTTTTTCTTATTTTATTATTATTAACTTGATGTACTGAAGCTAAAATAAAAACTAAAAACAGCTATATAGATGTTTAAAAAAAACGTAAAAATGAACAGGTTTACTAAAACTTAAATTCAAATGAAAACAAAACAAAAAAAAACGATTAAAAATATTAACAAAATCTCAATGCTACTGCAATAACACCATTTTAATCTGATTCATTGTTTCCCCCTTACTACAAACACTGGAGATCTAACGTGTTAAATTGAACTTATTATGCAACTTAAAACAAACAAAACAACCGACAGAACTAAAACTGGCTAGTCACATTAAAACTTAATGGAATTATTTAAAAATTCAAACCTTGAGTTGAAAAATTCAAATATTTAATGCATTAATTGGTGCATAAAAACCCAGCATAAACCTGTTTGGTGTCACACTGAAAAATCAAGCAATCACTGTGATGATTTGGCCAAGTGAAATCCTCCGAGCATGATAGACTGTGGTTTGACTAAAATAGGATCCGATGGCCTATTTTAGGTGACTAGAAAATGAGAGCACATTGAAAAGCAGGCCAGACTGAAGGACAGGCCGGGTTTCTGCATCAGAAGGCACTGGATCTATATGCGGATCCAGCCTCTGATTGTCGTGATCACAGATCAGAATGAACCCTCAGATGGGCTCAGGAGGGACCCATCGGAGCACCACGGGCCGCCTGCTTTGATTTTTAGATTTTCACACTCAGACAGAAGGTGGGGACACCATAAGTGACGAAGCTTGCAGTAAACAGCACTTATCTTGGCACGGCAGCGTATCATCGTCTTGCTGTGCCATTACGCCCACAAATAGTGCGTGGCTACCTGCTGTTGAACTGGCCTTTTAGTGCCCTGCATTGCACAAACAACCATAAAACGATCAACTGCATTGGGGGCTGCGGCCTTGTTATGCATTTAGATGCTTAGTAGCATCGACAAAGAATATGTTTGTTACAGGCTAAATGCATAAATCAGCTGCTGTTTATCAGGCCTGAAACATAATCTATGCAAGCATGTGAGTATTAATGCTTTAAGAGAGATTTCACACTGAAATGTGTCAGAATGCAATGCAAACATGTGCGATTTGTTGCTATAGTTGGCATAAATTGTCTGCATGTGTGTATCCAAATACCTGAATGACAAAACATCGGTTTTAATGAAAGACTAATGCAAATGTTTTGCAAGCACCATTTCCCATGTTTTTTAGCTTCAAAATGTTACTAGAGTCAGTTTTTTGTTGATTGACTACTGTCATAGTGGAGCAACAATCTGAAGAGACTCTTACTGATAAAGTTGGTTAAAATATAGCAGGTTTATATAATAAGCAAGTGAGAAAATAATGTCAAAAACTGTCATGTTGTTAAAGAAATAAAGGAATAGGTCACCCAAAATGCAAATTTTCTGCAAATGTGCTCACCCTCAGGCCATTCAAGATGTAGATGAGTTTGTTTCTTCATCAGATTTGGAGAAATGTAGCATTGCATCACTTGCTCACCAATGGATCCTCTACAGTGAATGGGTGCCGTCAGAATGAGAGTCCAAACAGCTGATAAAAACATCACAATAATCCACTAGTAATCCACACCACTCCAGTCCATCAGTTAACATCTTGATAAGCAAAAAGCTGCATGCTTGTAAGAAACAAATCCATCATAAAGATGCTTCTGGTCAAAATAATCCATAATATTGCTTCCTCCAGTGAAAAAGTCCTCTGGTCTGAGTCAGGAGAGAAATCTGCACAGATCAAGAACCTTTACAAGCCAAAACAGCTCTAAACAAATATGTGTTGGATTTTGATGTGAGAGACAACAGGAGATGGACTTTTTTACTGGAGGAAGTGTTGTTATGGAATATGGACTCATAATTTGGCCAGAAGCAATGGTTTTGAGTTAAAAACATCTTTATGATGGATTCGTTTCTTACAAACACGCAGCTTTTTGCTTCTCAAGATGTTAACTGATGGATTGCAGTGGTGTGGATTACTTGTGGATTACTGTGATGTTTTTATCAGCTGTTTGGACTCTCATTCTGACGGCACCCATTCACTGCAGAGGATCCATTGCTGAGACACTGATGCAGTGCTACATTTCTCCAAATCTAATGATGAAACAAACTCATCTACATCTTGAATGGCCTGAGGGTGAGTAAATTCAGCAAATTTGCATTTTTGGGTGAACTACAGTATTAAATTACAATTTCGAAATCAGAATTTATTACTTTTGAATGGGCAAAAATTGTGACAAAGGCACCTGGTCTAATAGCACAGACACCTGGAACCCTATTGCCCTCTTGAGTTGAGGATTATTTATCACCACGGTAACATAAAGTGCACTTGTTGTACAGTATCTCTACACAAATGCACTGGCCACACGTTCACATCTATGTCCTTGGATGTACTGTATGTAGGAGAATGTAAGTGCACACTTATGCGTGTCTCTCTGGAAATCTGTCAGTATTCATGCTGTATGTATGTGCGTGTGCCTGATGGGGGATGTAGGTGTTGTGTGGGTTGGCTTGCCATTGGCTTTCCTCCCCATTTCAGTAAGTCTCCTCTCTCTTTTTTCATTCTCACGCCCTCGCTGTTGCCAACCACAGAAAAATCTCTTCTGCTGTTATTCTAACCATCTCTACCCACCTAGAGCTGAGTATTCTGCGGTGCGTCTCCTTGTCTCATACAGCATGCATTATGCACAAGACAGTTATACATTTGATGTGGGGTCTCACACACACACACACACACACACACACACATTTGCTGTGGGATTCATGGTGAATGCCTGCAGAAATACATTGTATCAATGTATTCTGCCTGGGTTAAATACGAGTAAATGTCCGTACACATATTTCACTCTATTTATGCGTGCATGTGTTTGTGTAGACAGAAATTTAAACTAATTAATCTAAATATTAATGATATGAAACAATTACCATAGCAACAGAACTGAACTAATCAGAACAGACAGTGAAGGATGGTTGAACAAATTTTACAAACGCTGTTTTGTATTATTTAGATTTCAGTGTGTGTGCATGTATATTAATGGAACATTATATCTATCTATCTATACAATACGATTTTATTTATATAGCACAGTTTAAAAACAACCGGAGCTGACCAAAGTGCTTTACAACACTATACAAACTATAGGCAAATTAAAACACAGCAACAGAGAGGGAAAAAAAACCAGCTGTAAAACAAAATAATACTTAAATATACACAGAATATACACTGTAAAGCTGTAAAAATGTGTGGGGTTCCTAAGAACAAAGTCAAAGACAATTTGTCATAGGATATCAAGCGCCAACGAGAATAAATAGGTCTTTAGAGTGGATTTAAAAACAGACAAGGTTGGGGCAGTTCTGATGTGAGAGGGGAGACTATTCCAAAGTTTTGGGCCAACAACAGAAAAGGCACGGTCACCTCTTGTTTTTAGCCTTGTCCTAGGATCATGCAGCAGGTCAGAATTAGTAGTTCTGAGTGATATCTGATCTATCTATCTATCTATCTATCTATCTATCTATCTTTCTATCGTTTCTATCTATCTATCTATCTATCTATCTATCTTATTAAGCCTATATTATTAAGCTACCAATGTTTAAAACTAATACAAAAACCTCAAGTTTCTAAATGCTTTCTTTGAAAATGACAAGGAATTATAATTTGCTGTCATGCATGTGTGGAGGTGTAGTATATGGAGACGTGAGTCTCTCCTGCAGTGGTCTGCTCCTCTCATCTGATGGTAATCATTGGGTCTGCAGTAGCTGCATTAATATTTCACACCGAAGGAGCCTTACGACACTGTAGTGAGCTGCACTGGCCAGACGTTAAACACGCTCACTTTCTCATCTCAGGAATAACACTTCATTTAGTACGTGCGTGCATGCACAATCAAACACGCATACGTTCAGGAACGAAACTCTTTTTACACTGATTCATGAATTTTGCAGTATTTTGGAATGACCTTTGAACTAACAGGAATGTACTGTTTACCTCTTAACCAGTGGGTTGTTTTCACAACTCAGTTGCATAAGTGTGTCAAGGGTGGGGTGTGTATTTGGATGCAGCTCTGTGTAAAGTGCAATTTGTGTTAAGGATTAATATTTAAATATGAATCCCTTGCATTTTATGTATACTGTATACAGAATGTTTCATCGTAAAGCATCATAGTAAATTAACATTTATACATACATAACATTTCATATTTTTTTGTGAAAGATGAAATGCATTGCTATGCTTATCATATTCATCTCAGAACAGACCTGTGACCCATTTCTGGATCGTGACCCGCCGACTGAGAAGCACTGGTGTTAAAGTGTTACCCAAGCTCCTCTGGGTCTAATGATTCCCACCTCTGATGCTCAACATTTCTGTAATATTGCATCGTCTGTTAAGTCTTAATCCAGGTCAGACGGGTCATCGACGGTGACGGGAAATCCTTCCATCCATCAGCAAATGGATGTGTGTAACACTCCAGGGAGGAGATGTAGAGGGGTTAAATGCACAGGTGGAGCGTCTCAATCAATGTAATCGACTGATCTAATTGACAGTGCAGAGAATGATAGAACACTACCTGCCCTGCTGTTTGTTTCTCTTCTTCCTTTACTGCAGCTTTACTAGTTTCAGCTCTTTTTTTTCCATTCTCTGTTCAACCTTCTCTTTCTGAACATCATCACAGACCTCAAAAACCAGCAGCTTAGATAAACTTCCTTAATAAACTGCTTTATAGTTTTGCAATTAAATGTCTTTGTATTATTGCCCAGTTGCAACTTTTATTTGGGGAAAAATGCATAAGGACTGATAATGATGGTCAGGAAATGCCTTTCACAACACAATAAAGTCTGGAATCACTATTTTTATTGCTCATATTAAGGGTAGAATCAGCCTACTTTATGTAAAAGTGCAAATGTAGGCGCTAACAGTTGGTCAACTTTACATGCACGCTTGCGTTGATCTAGCGGCAAAAAAGCAAATTAAATAGGGCAGTAGAGTTACATCGGGCTGTATCTGACATTAAATTGGATAAAAGACCATAAAAGAAGATATTTATACATAATTCCCATTTTCAAAACATTCTATCAAGGTTCTCTCAAAGTTATTCTTCCAGTAATGTTACAGTTTTTCTCAATCGCTTTGGCACATTTTTTTAAAACAGTCGTAACATTATCTAAACTGTAAGTGCAATTGTCAGCTGTTTGGCTGAACATCAGGACCCTATTGCTTATCTACAAAATGTTGTAACTTAGGCAAAACATTTTATTCATGCTTCAAAACCTAGTTATTGTGTCAGTGACTTGGCCAACAAAATAAAAAGTGTTTTTGTCATTGTGTGAGCCAAACTGGTCAAAATGTTTAATAGTTTTGTTATATGCAAATTTCATTTTTTGTTAATATGTAATTTCATTTCATATTTGTTATATGCTATTTTTTCTACTTTTTTGTTGACAGACTGTTTTCTATACTATACAAGGGTTGTGATGTTCCTCCTTGTTCAAAAATAGTAGTGATACGGCAAAGTCCGTACACACTCTTAAAAATAAAGGTGCCTAAAAAGGTTCTTCACAGCGATGCCATAGAAGAACCCTTTTTGTTTCCACAAAGAACCATTCAGTCAAAGGTTCTTTAAAAAACCATCTCTTTCTTACATTTTTATAATCTGAAGAACCTTCTTTCGCCACAAAGAACCTTGTGTGAAACAGAAAGGTTCTTCAGATGTTAAAGGTTCTTTACGGAAGCATTTAGACAAAAAGGTTCTTCTATGGCATCGTGAAGCACCTTTATTTTTAAGAGTATATATGATTCCAAACTTGGTTGATTGCCAAGATTGTGATTCTTATTTCATTACAATGGCAAGTAGGGTTGCAAAGAGGAGGAAATTTTCTGGTACATAATTTTTTTGGAAAGTTTCTAGAAATGTTCCACTCTTTTGCAACCCTAACGGCAAGCCATTTGCCAACTTGGCAGACATTACAACCATTTCATATCAGATATTTATGGAATATGCACGCATGTCTGAAAGATTTTAATAATTGAATGAATCATTTTGAATGTGATCACTCACACAATGAAAGACATATTTAGAAGTTTTGAAGAGATTGACAATTTCAGTGAGAATCAACTCATTGGTTGTGATCAATAAACCAAGCATTTAGTTACTGTGCAAATTACAGACAATTGTACTTACTCTTTTGCACAAATGTGCCAAAACACAACATGAGCAGAAGCTTTTGAGAAAAACTAAAATTGAATGTTAGTTCAAAGTGATCTGGTCTTTAATAATGTTCTCAAAATGTTAGCACAAATATTTTAGTTCAAGCTATTTTTTTAACCTTAATACTTACTACTTTTGTATGGTTTAGAGAACATTTAAAAGTAACTTTCTCATAATGTTTGCAAAATGATAAAATAGAATGTTCCATTATTGTTTTCTCTAACATTCACATAACCAAGAAAAAACTTTTAAACATTAAAAAAAAGAACATTTTGAATGTTCTGTGAACATTGACATTTTCATAACTTAAAAGGAACTTTAGCAAAACATGTTTAGAGCATATTTTTGTTAGCAGGGATAGCGCCTTGCTATGAGAATACTATAAGAATAACCAAATTTTGGTCATGGAACTTGATTAGTACTTGCATTTGCTTCAGGGTTTGTTCACCTCTTTGGTGTACAATGTAAAAATAATAATTTAATCATTTTATTTGTAATATGTAATTTTTTAATTGTTCATTTTTTATTTTTTTACTTCTGACCTACAAATAAATATTCCTGGCTGTAAATATAGAGGTCTATTCTCAGCTTCTTTATACCTGCATCAGTACATCTGAATCACATGACCCTGTATGATATTATGTTACATATAATTATGTGAGGACGGAAGCAACCAATCACTGCAGAAATTCAGTTTCATTTGCTTGTCAGAGAATGAATTGTAATACTGTAGATTGAGAAAGAGCAGAAAGCACAGAAAACCAGCTTAAGACGTCAATCTCACGTCACGCCATCCCTAAAAAAGAAAAATTATTCAGATGAACGCTCTTTACCCGAGCGACCTGGTCCACAACCAAGAGGATGAGAGTTAGAGGCAAATGATGCAACTCATTAAAAGTAGACTTTCTTTGGATAAAATGAATAAGATGACCCCAAGGATGCATATTTGCTGTCAGTGTGCGTGGGTTAGCTCGAGCTTTCAGTTTAGGAGCATAGCAGCGGTTTTGTCTCAAACGCTGCCAGCTAGATCACAAAGGTCAAGCTGTTTTCCCAAGCAGATGTAAAAAACAATATATAAGATTCAGATGCAGCCACCATTAACATGGCTACGAACCCCAATCAACATATTACCGCCGGGTTCTAGAAGGGGAAATAATACACTAGAGAACAATTGTCTTCATAACACAGTACTTAGGCAGCACGGAAATAGAGAGCGAGATGTTTAAAGGAATAGCTCATCCCAAAATGAAAATTCTGTCATTTATTTGTTCACTCTTATTTGTGAATACTTATATTACAATAATGCTTTTTGTCCCTTTGAACCTTGACAGATGTGGTCACCATTGACTGTCATTGTAGGAAAAATAACTGCATGAAGATTCCTCGATTTCTCCAGTAAATGGGTTTGGAACGACATGCGGGTGAGTAAATGACGACGAGGTGAACTATTCCTTTAATGTTCTCCTGGAGTCTCCGTTCTTCTCCTCTGCAGCTCAATCGATCCATTCGTCTCTTGAGAATCGCCCCGCACACGATGGCCATTAAACCTTCACTGATAAGTGCACTTCATATCCAGGAGAGTTTCTCTGTGCTCTTCTAACATTGCATAGAAACAAGCACAAGCATATTGGGATAGATTTGAGATTTGGTTTTTAATGAATACCATTGAAATGATCATTTTAATGAATACCATTCACCGTCTTGAAACCTCTCAGCCGTCTGTCACACTTTCTGCATCAGCTCCTTGGAAAGGGTAATGTCGCCATTGCGGTTCAAGTGAAGCGGTGCCATTTTTCTCTTGGAGATGCTCGGGGTCTCGTTTTGCCACGAGAGGTTATGCAGGCCAGATTGCATGTTGCCTCTTACGAATTATTTATACAACTCTGATGAAAATGAGAAAGATTTGGATACAAATTTACAGAATAGTACTCCATTATTTACAGTTATTAGTGTGAGAGGCCAAAAACATTGAGAATTAATTGAGATCAAATAATAAATACAGCTACACAAGACAATGACATCATGTAGTGCAATCAATATCCTTTAGTTTCACATATGGAGTTCACCAAACTAAAATTTGACTATCTCTGCCACAGTTGTTGTTGATTTGCTCACATGGGATTTACAGACAAATATGTTGTAACATAGGCTGATTAGAAAAACATACATCTACGTTTTTTGTAAAATGTTCTATATTTTACTGCAGTTTCCAGCTGAAATGATCACAAGAGGCAGTAAAACATCAACAAGTTTTATTCCTTTTCACACCAATTGTGATGGTTCCTTGCACAATATAATGATTTCACTTCAAAATGCTTTCACCGTAGTGCATGATTTTTAAACTAACACATTTTGAAGTTTGAATCACATAATCAACTCCATATGTATGGCTTTTCCATCAAAGTAAACTTGTTCGGTCACACACCCGGTACAGTTTGCTTTTGTGATGTGGAATCTCGAGTATGAGTCTCATGAAACACAAATAGGCGTAAAAGAAAGGCAAGCAAAAATGGCATGGTTGCTTCATAAGGCATGTTTTTATCATGTCATATGCTTTGGTTAAACTATCGGTTAGGTTTTTAGGTTTTAGTGTGGGTTGTATGTTATTTTTATATGCGCATTAACCTTTTAGCACCACTCACTGGACATTTCATTTCCAAACTACTGCGATATGTACAGCAACCAACATAAAATGTTGCAAGCTTCATGTTCATCTGTTTTGGGCTTTTAGCACTACTCACAGGACATTTCACTTTGAATGTGTCATGAAATGTGCAAGAAATTGCATTTTGCTGAAATTTCACCGGAGGCACATTTTCCAATGAGCCTGAGTTGAATAAGCTTTAAATTAAAATCTAAGACATCATCACTGCAATATTATTCTGTAAAAGCGGCTTTGAAACTATGTGCATTGTGCTATTTAAATAAAATAAGTAACACTTTACATAAAGCCTTTATGTATATTGCATTATAAAGGGTTATTAAAGGGTATAATGCATTATAAGTATTCATAATGTGCGTTGTAATACATTATATTGTATCGTAGATAATTATAGCCAAATTTAAATTGTATAGTGTAACAATGAATTGATAAGTGCTATAATGTATTAACTGTGGTTACATTTATTCATGAGATTGTACAATGCATTATAAGGTGCATAACCAGGCATAATTAAAGCATTAAATCTACTTTTATAATGCATTATACAGTACATAAAAGCTTTAAGTAAAGTGTTACCAAAATTTACTCGTGCAATGTATTTGGCATGAAACAAAGGACAGCAGAACTATGATTTTAAGCAGATTTAAACATAGATTTGCCAGAAACATTCTTTACACATGCATTAGGGTTGCAACGGATCGTAGATGATCCGTGATCCGTACGGACCAGTCCCCACGGTTCGGCATGCATGCGATTCGCGGATTAACTGTTAGGTTCAACCATCATATAGTGAAAGTTATCATTTGCACGTATTTTGTCTTGCAAATTTACACATTCAAGCAATTTCAGACCATTCAGATGAAGGAGAAGTCGAATCGGGACTCGAGAGAGATACGGAGAGAGCGGAGCGATTCAGACACCGCGTTGGATACATACACACAAAGTTATGTGAAAATACCCGTTTTGGCAAGTATTCTGGTAAACACAGTAGGTTACGTCCATGTCTTAAGTTAACGTATACAGCTGACTAAGAAAGAAACGGAATGTGTGTCAGTATTAGGTCCGTGCATTTAGTCTTAAAGAGACA
>JAFVLL020036274.1:42388-64264 GCA_021397915.2 Tor tambroides | reverse complement strand
CTAAGATGAACAACAGGCCTTCAGCTTGTTGATTTAACAGCACTGTAGCCCACATCCATTGTACCCTCGGGAGATTCACTGTTGTTTCCACGGCAACAAGCAGACCCTTGCCCTTCCCAGGGCTCCTGACATTCATGTGGATTAAACCATCTGAGACTGTAAATAGGGGGGAATTAACACAACTGACATAACAAGTCTTCTGACTAGATATCATAACCTATACATTAACAGCAGCTTTGTCAATTCTTTAAGACATATAAATTATAAAATTAGGTATATGGAATACATTTATGGTATGATTATGGCTTCAAAGTAGCAACCTCCCCTGTTTCCCAGTCACATGACTTGTTCCCTCCTCCCACGAGCTGTCAGAGCAGCTTGTTGCACGACCAGCTTCTTGGTAAACTAACTTGAGTTCGGCGTTAAAATCTAAACCAGCTGCCTGACAAATCGCGCTTCGCGTGGACCGACGAGAATGTTCGCTTCGGTTAAAAAACAAGCCTTAATTCCCTTGACTTAACGAGTCATTTGCCGCAGTTTCCATCGAGCTCTTTTGCTTTCTGCGTGATTTGTGGTCAAGAAACAGCACAGCAGCGGCAGGTCATGGTAACCAGGTAAGCGGCAGGTTCAATTCAAGCGTTTTTAAGGTGTCGACAAAGTAGCGCAGACTGTTTATTGTAGATACAGAGTGTTAAATATCAATACAATGTCATTGCCGAGAGAGCGTGTTTTGCTAGCGTTGGGTTCGTCGCGCAGTGATGTCGACACGGGTTCAGTAAATGTTGTGTGTTTCCTTGTTGTTTCAGAGCGAGAGATCATAAATACTTAAGGAAAAATTTAAAAAAAAAGAACGTTACGCGACAGAGCGCGAGCTTCCTGGTTTTCCGTAAAAAATGCCCACGAGCTACATCGGGAACGCTCGCGTGCTGGGCCGTCGTAAAATCACCGTGACATTGAATTTGATCAAATCGATGAAAAATACGTGTTGACAGCTCATTCTTGAGGATTGTTTCAGTTGACAGCTGTTGCCTTTTTCCCCGCGTCATCGCTCCGTTACTTCGTGATTGGAATTAATTCGAATATAAATCACGTCAGTTTATAAATCGTCCGCGGAGTTGTGACGCGAATAGTAAGACGTAATTTCACCGAGTATGATCAAAGTCCCTTTAAGGTATCCTATAGTCTTTGATATAATATAACGACTTAAAGAAGAGTTTGTTTCTTGATGTAAAACAGAATGATGATGGCATTCGTTAAAATGCTAAAAAAAAAGACGTTGACAGCTCATATTTCACGCTTGTTTAGTGCTGAATTTAGTATCATCGTTCAGTGAGGATAATTCGAATTTATCGCTTCAGGTTACAAATCGGCGGAGCTAATCGGTTCGATATTTTCTTTAAAATAATGACTTTGAGAACAGTTTTTTCTTGCTTTAACGCATACGCTGACTGCAGATAACATGTATAATAACATACATGATGACGATGAGTTTAGCAATATTCCTTACTTCAGACTTCACGTGCTCAAGTTGATATTGGTCTTTTTCCCGCGTCATCGCTGCGTGAGGAGAATGAAATCAAATAAATCTCGTCAGTTAATAAATAACCTGGAAATCCCTGGATCGTTTCTGTCTGGAATAGTTAGTTGAGATTGACATACGGTTAACCCATCAGGACTAGTCCAGTCATGAAACCGCTCCCAAGTCCCGCGCCACACCCCATGCGCGCGCCAAGCACGTGAGAGCCCGACAACTCGTGCATTATCATCATCATCGTCATCACCAACACGCAACTACTAGAACGCTTCCATTATGAACGCAGCTGTCTATGCGTCACGTCCTAATTTAGTTGCGTCGCGTCGGCCGGGTTCTGTAGACGGGATGAGAAAAGGTTGTCATGGTACAGTAACAGTACTGGATAGCTACCATGGCAGTTTATACCATAGTACTTTGATCACCATATTCATGTAAGGTAATTCATAGCATCATGTCATCATATTGCCATCGTATATGTTCAGATAACATATCTTATCGTGGTACATTGTCCAAACAAGTATATTTAGCTAGCTGAGACATGCAGATGAAAGGTGAGTTACCTGAGAAAGTGCTGAGAGACATAGATATGAAAGAGGATATATGCTAAGATGCTTTGCTAAATCTCAATAAGCATAATGCAAGTATGACCCAAATAGCAATCTAATTCCATGATCTCATTTTTATTTGCCCTCGCAGCAGGTACTGCACCTTTCTCGTTGTTTTAGTAAATTAAGCTTCTTTCTAATAGTCTGCGCATCCTGGTTGTTCAAGGCAGGATAAAGGTTCGTGCTCAGTGAGGATGTCTAATGGGGGTAATTGGTTACCTTTGGGTTTTAGAAACCTGCATTATTTAGTTTTGCACCACAGTGTAATAAACAGTTTACTGTAGACATGTTTTAAAAACACAAAGAGCAGAGATCTTTGAGAAGTTGTGTAGAATATGAAGATGTTAATTATAAGTCAACTTAGTATTGCATTTTAAGTAGCTTAAGTTATGTAAAATTATTCAATGTCTCTCTCGCATTAAAAAGTATTAAGTATGATTAAAATGTAATGGTGTTTACATTGCAAAGCTATTAAAAATAAGTACTGTCTTGCAAACTACTGTAATTGCATTAATTTGGTACAATATGTATGCTGTTATAGTCCAGGTTTGAAATGCAACACTCAGAAGATCCCTGACCTACAAATTTGTATGCAAATGTAGTGGAGGTTAAATGCAGATGCATTTGCATCAGGCTTGTCCCATGCAAAAACTTTTACTTTAATGCTTACTGATATGAATTGTCCTTTTGCATTTCCATTTTTTTCCATGCTTTTATCTGAATTTGCCCAAAGCTGCTTGAAAAGGAAAAATGCAGGCAATTAATTGCAAGGAGCTTTAAGGACATTTATGTTACTGTTAATACGCCAGGCCTTCATTTGGTTCACCTCTCTAAAATCTGTCAAATAGCATCATCATGACAGATCGGCATGCTGCTAGGAATCGATTATAGTGTGAAACGGGAAGCTCAGAGGTGGTTTACATTTCTGTAGAACATTAACAGCGTGACACATTTGATAAAGTAATCATTAAACGAACTTGAAATGGTGATATGTAATAAAATAACTAAGTCAGAGCTGCCCAAATAAATGAGGAAATCTAGAACTTGTATATCAAATATTTAGGCTAAATGTCTCAATCTGTAAACAATTAGATAAGCTTAACGTCCTCTCCGAAGGGAATCCATGGGGTTTGGCTTTATATCAGCAATGATGTCATGGGTTGAATTATTTACTAGTGACGGTAAACGACGCTGAACCTTAAATTGTAAATAACATAAACATTGCACAGATTAATTTTCTCGAGTTGTGCGTTTATGAAAGATGCATGCAAGATAATTCCATTCATTGCTAAAATAACATTGCTTAATTGTATAGACACTAGTGTACCAAAGCAAACAAATAAACCTGTATAATTTCTTAGCTAAGTTAACTTCCTCTAATTATTGCCTCTTTCTCAAGTATTATGTAAATACATATGCATATCTCATTATTTATACAGCTGTATATAGAGAAAACAATGCACAAATCTCTACATAAATCTTCTGTTCCAGATTCATAAACATTATTATTATTATTATTTATTGTTAAGTCTTACTATTTAAATGTTCTTCTGTTCTCATGCTAGATATGTACGTATGTATGCATGTATGTACCAAGAGCACCTTAAAAACCACAACAAATTCCTTGTGTGTTTGCGCACACTTGGCGAATAAAGCTAATTCTGATTCTGATTCTCAGCGAGATGCAGGTGCGTTAATTATTTGATTGTTTAACCTTGAATCTATATGTCAAATGAGCAATAAACAGCATTAAACCAGTAGGCCAGTTTAGTGTAATCACATAGAGTTGACTGACTGTCAGGGTTATCAGGGTTAGGTGACAGTGCGAGAGCGTGTCTCGCCCCATTGATGTTTAAGCTGTGCATTGTTTTAACATCGTTTGCTGTGGCTTTTGTAAAAGCACTTTGGCTGTCACATAATTGCAGTGCGCCTGCGGGAACGTGAACCCCTAAAAGCACGAGGCTACAGCTGTTCTATTGATTGGGATGGAAACATTGTGAAGCGGCGTCTGACTCATCACTTCTACCCCACTGCGTCATCCCTCACGTGATGCTGAGAGGCTTGCTGTCACGAAGGTAGGGGAGGGGAGGACGTGTCCTCGTCGCCCTACGGTAACGATGCTCATTGTCATAGAGATGGGTTGCCAGGGGATGCAGAGACCTTGGAGGCAGGCAGAGCTGCTGCGTTTGACGGAGGTGTTAGACGTGCGAGAGAATTCAGTGTCTTTCTTTGTTGCGACAGCACAAACACTTCCTTGAGGGCAGATACGCTTTGAAACGGCCTTGAAGGAATAGCTCACTCATAAATGCAGATTTTGTCATCATTTACTTACCCCCGTAGCGTTCCAAATTTGTGTTATTTGCTTTCTTTTGTGAAACAGAAAAGAAGGCAGTGGGAAGAAAGTTCATGCAGCTCTTTTCCATGCAATCAAAGTGCATGGTGATTGAACCCGTCAAGTTCAAAAGGACAAGTAAGCAGCATAAAATGACAAGACGATTCCTGCACACTACTAAAAGTCTTCTGAAATTGTACAGTAGATTTGCATTATGAGCAAAATTAATGCAGATGCTCAATGATATTCTTCCTCTTCGCTGGAGCTCTTAAATCTTATTCTTGTGTTCAACTCAAAAATGCACCTTTAAATGCATGACTCAAGGTTTGAATGGGGATTTTACTTTTTTTTTTTTTAAACTAAGTAATTTTTATTTCTGTTTTAGTTATTTTAATATATCAAGTTAAACTAAATTTAAATGTTAAATGCTTCCTTGGCAACTAGCGGATTATTTTTTTTCTAGATTTTTTTTCTTTAAATGTCTGTGTAGCTTCTATTAATTTTTATATCTGTTCAGTGTTCATTTTTGTTTTTTTCTATTTTTTTTCTATTTAGTTATAGCTTTTTATTTTTTTTTTATCTTTTTTTATTTTAAGTTAAGTTAAGCTAAATAAGTTAAACTAAATTAAAATGAGAATAGCCTTGGCAACTAGCTGAAATATCTCATTATTTTGGTATAAAATGTTAAATATATGAAAATATAAAATGTAATATAAAAGTGTTTTATATTATATAAAATGTTTTTGTTTTATTTCAGTTAGCGTTTACATTAAGTAACAAAAATATATATTTTTTTATGTTTTCAGATTTAGTTAACTATAATAACCTTAGCGAAATGTTAAGTCAAGTTTCCAGCCATGGAAATGATGAAAAACAATTTTTTTTTTTTTGTCCATCACTTGGTTTTTATATTTCTATGGCGTCACATTGCATAGCATGTCCACACTGAAAATTAGCTGGACCGATATCCCACTTCTCGTGTTTATGGAACATTTTAAAGTGCCAATGATTAAATTTTTTTTATTGTGTTTTTGTCCTTTTTGGAGCATACAGTATGCATTCAGATTTGTATTCCACTGAAGAAAGTTCAAGTTCTATTCCTTCCAAGTGCCAAATTTGCATTTATAAAACATTTCCAGTCATCTCCGTCACAGTTTAAAGTTTGGGAAAGTTGGGGAAAAGATATCAATCCTCTGTTGCCAGGGTGTAAAAATGGAGGAATACCTCTAAGTTCAGCATTCAGGAGCCTGTCATTGGAAGCTCTGAGGTCAGCCTGCCAGTTCGGGGAAACTCGGCCAACAACAGAGCCTCAGAGAGGGAATGCGGGATGCTATTGGCTAGACTGCGGATGGGCGGCCTCTTGCCGGAGGCAGTCTGGCAGGAAGGGGTTGGTTGCAGGAGAGGAGGGGAGGGGTGTGGGAATGGCTGGAAATGTTTCAGCCAGATAGTTGAGCAGCGAGCAGACGCGCTGGTGCTTTCTGCGCTGTTGCTGAGAGAAAATCCCTGTCTCGGCATGGGCTGCTAGCTCACGGCTTCGCGCAGGGAATGACAACAGTTCACGTGGTCATTATATACCGGGAGAGCGTGAAGTGAAGGAGTCTGATCGCCGCACCAGGTGAGCGGGAGAGAGAGAGAGACGTGGAGAGGAAGGAGGCTTCGTTATTCCAGCAAGGTGGGAGGAGTAGGGAACATTTTATCCTTTAAAGTTTTTCCCAACACGAGGAATTTTGCTGCAATATGCTGGATGCGGGCTGGGGTGTGGAAAGAGAGGGAGGGAAATCTGAGAGGAGGTGTGGAGTTGTGTCAGTAAGTTACTCTGCCTTTAACCCATGTGTATCCCAAATCCCAAGCCTTTCCGGTTTCTTTCCGTCTGAACATCTGTGAAGTAGTTTTGGTCCGATTTGTGTGTCAAACCGAAGGCATATTTGTGTGGTTTACAAATATTTTGTTTTCTGCAATTCCAAGGAAATGATTCCTAATGGTCCAGTTGGATTAGTGAGGGCTTTATGCAAATTTAACGAACGCCCGCATCTTTCACGTTGGCCTGATCAGACCTCCGGTTTTACTACAGTCCAGACATTAAAAGAGCAGGACCTGCGCCGTGGCAGGAAAAGGCCGCGTTTGTGTCGAACATTTGGCAAACGTGTTGGGAGGAAGAGCGTGTTTTTTTTTTTTTTTTAAAGAGAGAGACTGACTCTGCCCTTCCCGTTAAAAAAGCATGAAAACAGTCCACTGATTCTTTATTAGCCAAACCCTTGAGAGCAACAGCGCCTTTCTGAATCGATCTGAAACACATTTAGACAGACTCCGAAAGGTAATTAACCTGCACCTTTTAAGGCTTTACAACTGCCAGGCGTGTTTCGTGAACAAATTACCCTTTATTATGAGACTATTTTAGCGGGGGCGCCGTATTGCGCACTTGTAAAGAGAACCTAGACTTTGTGCCAACATCTTCATGTCAAGGCGAAAGTTTGTTGTAGAAGGGAGTGAGGATTTAAACTCAAGCTCATGTTGTGTTTTCATAACTGGGGCAAGATTTTATCCTCCTTTACCAGCCTTTAAAGTTAAGTTAGTGTCATAATTAGCTTTTTCCTTTGGTAAGTTGTGGGATAGTCTCTGAAAACACAATGCAAATGTCTGTCAGTCGCTAAGTAGATCAGATCTGTGCCTAAATGATCTTCTTAATTAAATTGCACATCAGTTTCACACAGCCTGAGGATATGAGCGCTGTACCAGCCAGGCATGGCTGCCGTCCACGACGCTATAAATAACTGGAGACGATGATCTGGGGGATAAAAGCAGCCTTGCTGTTATGAAGATAATAACTTGGGTCACCGAGATTCAGTTTTACATTAAGGCTATTATCATATGACACACCCATTTTTGCTGACCACATTGAATCGCGGCTGCAGCCCTTTCCAAACTGCATGTGCAGCGATACCGTCCCATATAAAGCCTTGCGGAGTTGCCGATTGTTTTAAATATGATCATTTGTTTTTAATTACATTATTGTGTGATTGTTTATCAGAAGACGTTTCCATGATCGCTTTATATTCATTTAGCTAAAAGGAATGATGGCAGTGCGTGATCTAATTACTGAAACATATGACTTTAATGAATGCTAACAGTCATTCAGCTCTTGACTATGAAGATATTAAGCTCTTTTAAGTTACATGATTAAAAATGGCTGGTTGTGGTTATTTAAAGTTACTTGCAGGTCCAGCTGTAGAAAATGTGGCCTAGTTTTGTACTTGTGATGAGGCAGTTACTTTGTCCTTGGCGTCTATGGTATGATCATGGCATTGTAGAGAAGCATCAGCAATGGAAAGCATGTTTTTCCCAAAACAGTTAAGTCTTAACCCCTGCAGCCAATTTCAGACTTCTTGAATTCAGTTCAGAGTTCAGAAAAATGGATGCAAACAGCATCTCTCATGTGCTACCAGTGCTATTTTGAGGTTAAGTTTGGAGTTTGGGTTAAGTTTAGGGTTTAGTATTTGTTTCAGTGTTTGAGCTTTACAGGGTTGGGAAACCAAATCACGTCAGTGAAAACCAGTAACTTTATGCATGACGTCATGGTCAACAGGAGGCTAATTAGACATGGTGAAGTCCAAAATTTATGAAAATGTATAACAATCCAGCATCCACCTCCTGTCCAAATTAAGAGATGACCAGTATTATGTAATGCCAGCTGGCTTAGGCAACCCAAATCCTGATCTGATGCCATGGAGGATTACCCGACATTCATCCTCTGGGTTTGGAACCATTATTATTATAACAAAAGAGACTGTTTGAATGGGCAGAACCAGTTTGGAAAAGCCTGCTCTTGTGACCCCAATGCAAGTTCATTGGTTATACTGTAATTTTGAACTGCTCAAGTAAAGTTGTAAATGGGATTGTTCGTCTGTTTCATCATAGATCTGGAATTTGTACTGGTTTGCCTGCTTGGTAATTAGCAGATCACGTTTCTTTCTCAAGGGGTCTCAAACTCATTCAATATGCGCTAAATGGTTGGATTGAGGTGGCAGCTTTTGTATTATCAGTTTACCTAATTTATCACAAATTAATTAGCAACCTAGTTATGTACCACACAAGCATCCCAAAAGGTAACGTTGTTCACAACCCATTTTACTTTTGTGTTTCAAAGAAAAAAAAAAAGAAGCAGAAATTTATTTTTTTCCCATCTGAATTGGACTGGACTGTGAAAAGTGGGCTCTATATGGCAGTTAGAGGGGGAGGGGTTGAATGAATAGTAAGAGGACTTCATGATGTCATCTGAAAAGGAAAGTTTTTTGCAACCTATTTTACTTCTGTATTTCAAAGCAAAAATGGGGCAGAAGTTGATTTTATCCATCTAAACTGAATTGGATTGTGAAAAGTGGGCTCTATATGGTGGTTAGAGGGGGAGGGGCAAAAATTAATAGGGATTGATAATGTCATCTGATGAGGAAAGTTGTTCACATCCCATTTTACTTCTTTGTTTCAAACAAAAAACGGGGTAGAAATTGATTTTATCCATCTGAAATGGATTGGATTGTGAAAAGTGGGCTTTATATGGTGGTTAGAGGGGGAGGGGCTAAAAATAAGAGAGTATGATGTCATGTGAAAAGAAAGTTGTTTGCAACCTGTTTTACTTTGTTTCAAAGCAAAAATGTAGCAGAAGTTGATTTTATCCATCTGAAATGGATTGTATTGTGAAAAGTGAGCTTTTTATGGTGGTTGGAGGGGGAGGGGTTTATTCGTAAGAAGACTTGATGATGTCATCTGAAAAAGAGAGCTGTTAACAACCCATTTTTCTGCTGTCTTTCAAAGTAAAAAATGGTACAGAAATTGATTTTATCTACCTGAAATAGATTGGATTGTAAACAGCAGGCGCTGTATGGTGGTTAGAGGGGAAGGGGCTGAATAGTAAGAGGACTTGATGATGTCATCTGAAAAGGAAAGTTGCAAAAATGGTGCATATTAATTTTATCCATCTGAAATGGAATGGATTATGAAATGTGGGCTCTATATGGTGGTTAGAGGAGGAGGGAGGGGGGGGGGGGGGTTAAAAATAAGAGGGCTTGATGATGTCATCTGAAAAGGAAAGTTGTTCACAACCCATTTTACTACTGTGTTACAATGCAAAAATGGGACAGAAATTGATTTTATCCATCTGAAATGGATTGGATTGTGAAAAGTGGGCTTTTTATGGTGGTTGGAGGGGGAGGAGCCAAATCGTAAGAGGACTTGATGTCATCTGAAAAGGAAAGTTGTTCAAAACATATTTTACTTCTGTTTCAAAACAAAAATGGGGCAGAAATTGATTTTATCTACCTGAAATGGACTGGATTGTGAAAAATGGATTTTATATGGTGGTTACAGGGGGAGGGGCTAAAAATAAGAGGGCTTGATGTCATCTGAAAAAGAAAGTTGTTTCAGAGGCAAACTTATGTGTACAGTTCATAATGTTGACTCCCTGTTGACTTAGATTGGGTAACTTTAATTGCTGAGAGCCTCTTCCCTATGGTGATGAAAGATCTGATAATTTTCTTTTTTTTGTGATAATAGACAATTGCATCTGTGGAATGCCCGGCTTTGCTGCTCAGCCAGGCGTCCTCCTCCGGAACCACTAATCATTGTGGGGAAGGGCGGGGGCGTACAGACAGCGCTAATCTCTGCAGGTCACAACAAGGATAGCGCAGCCACCTTCCTACCTGCACACCATCTGTCCGCCCTCATCAGCCTCTGACTTGCAGCCATTCCTACTCGGTTACAACTATCTGTCAAAGCTCTCGCTTCCATGAAACCCAGAGTAACTGCAGGGGATCTGGTGACTTGGCAGTATCTAGCAGTCTATTGGCCACTCTTCTTCAATTTGATATCTATTCTGTGCCATTTAGACATAAGTAGCCTTTTTTTTAACTCCAAGTTGACGTTGATAGCTTTGAACTATCAACTAAAGTTCTCGGTTTCCAAAAACTCAGAGTAACCTTTTAGGACTTGGCAGTATCTTGTTATATTTTGTCTACACTTTGATGAGTTTTTTTCTTAAAATTGTTGCGCTACTAAATGGAATTAGTTGAGTGTTGTTATGTCAGATGCTCAAGCGCCGCAGAACTGCATTGTTTGCACTTTTCAGAGGCGTTAACCTACAAATAGTTGACTCTGCATATTAAACCAAGAGATAGTAGAAGGTATTTTAACATGAAGAAATTACACACTTGAACTTTAAAAGCCTTCATTTATATTATCGTGTCATCTGGAGAAACCTGGCCTCAGTTGATCGAACAGTTGACAGGGATACATTTGCATTGATTTGACTGGAATCGCAGTTGCTTTAAGGGAGAAGCAAATTTTGGTTTGCAGCTTTGCTTTGTTTTTTTACACAATTTTTGTTTTTACACGTGCACTGTAAGGATGTAATGATTCACTGAAGTCATGATGCGATATGATTCACGATACTGGTTTCACAATATGATTTTCCCTCAAGCTAAATGAGATATTAGACAAATTATAAATGAAAAGGTGTCCTTTTGTTATTTTTTAGACAAAATGCTGCACATTTCTTTGTGAAATTTAAATATCTTTTGTGTGAAATAACAAAAATCGAAATTTTAAAACAAATATCAAATGAAATAAATGAATAATAATACAAATAAAGGAAATATATACCAGCAGCAATAAAATGCACTTTGTGCAGAAAATGCATTTGAAGCAAAAACAGAATGGTCTGACTTTAGCTTTGTGAAATTACGCTACATAAAGCTACATAAAAGCAGACGTGCTGAATGAAAACGCAAATTCACTCTCTGACAGTAGGTGGCGCTTATAAGTACTATTTTAATATGCATTATACAGTGGCAAGATAAAAAGAAATTCATATAAACCCCCACCCCAATTGTATCATGATTTGTTTAACATCTCAACCAACTTGAATCGTCACATATTTTCATTGATTTTTATTTGGCTTGGGGTGCAACCTTAGTGCGCTGTTTTATAAACCCTGTGTTTGCTGCGCTTCACGAATTGTGTGATTGCACCTCGAAAAGAGAACCCAACAGGCCTGCATATCCAAAGACTTTGGTGGCCCATTATGTCGGTTTACAAGCTTTAAGCACTTCTACTAGCTGACAGATTGTATTACTGAAGCACCCTTTAACTGTCATTCACCTCATAAATTAGACCATCGGGTTTCTGACTTCTAAAAATACAAGAGGATTAATTGCATGAGGTCACATCTGACATGGTTTCTATCCCATTTTTTATGGTTTGACTCCCGGGGGTAAAGCTATGAAATTAAATCGTGCCGTAGAGACTACGTGTGCGACGAGTATGGCAGGCCATTTAATTTTATAATCGTAAAATGGAAAGGCGCAGTGGGCGCTGGGAGTGTATGACAGTGGAGCGTAGATTGAGAGGTCCAAATGACTCTTTCTGAATAAACTTCTAACACCAGGGTTTTTGCCTTTCCAGGGCTGGAAATCGGCCTCTCTTAGCTCCCGTTCGAAGTGCTGCCAAAAAGGAAGCTTTGCTAATGTGTTTTTCAAGAGCTCAAATAGTGCCGCGCACAAGAATCTCAAATTACAGCTGCACCCAAACACTTTTTTTAAAGTGACTGCTTGACAGTTTGGAACTTTGGACCAGTTATTTGACTGTGGTTCCTTGTCATCTTGGCTTATCGTAAAGCCACATGCTGCATTCTCTTGACTCAAGGCTTCAATGTATATATCAACTAGGGATGTGCAAAACTTTATATTAAAATATCGCGGAGTTGGTAGGTTGCCTAAATGGTTTTAAAATTGGTTTTAGGTTCTTCAGGTAAAGCATTGCAGATAGCTTTTATTTTATTTTATTTTATTTTATTTTATTTTATTTTATTTTATTTTATTTCATGGTTCTTCAGGAAAAGCATTGCAGTAGTGTTTTATGTTTTGGAAGTTTGATTTTACTATTTTATTTTTAATTTAATTTAATTTTGGGTTCTTCAGAAAAAGCATTGCAGTAGTGTTTTGGAAGTTTGATTTACTATTTTATTTTATTTAATTTCATTAAATTTTATTTTATATTGTTATTTTTATTATTTTATTTTGTGTTATTTTACCAGTTACTTTAAAACTCATTGAATAGAGGCAATGCTAGGTTGAAAACTAATACAAGAAGTGAACATAGTATGTGTCCTAGTAGCTATTATTTTTATATCTCACTTGAATAAACTGCATGCTTGTTTTAAATACCCTGTTTGTTGTTTTGTTGTTGCTTTGCCATTATTTCATGATTGCACTGTCTGCATTATGCAGATTAGCAGGTATTTCTGTTGCGCTACACCTGTTGCATTCTTCTTAAAGGGTCGATTTCTCTCATTACGCCTCAATTACATTTTTCTTTTTTTGTAGGTGCACTCTTGTGGTTGCTAGGCATTATGGGAAATAGAAAGAAGAAACAGACCCTTAGCAACACGAGTGGAAAATGAAAGAAACACTCGAGCTCATTAGATTACACTAATACTCGCTGCGTGTTATTGTTGAAAGACAAAAAGAAGGTCCAGATCACCACAAGTCTTAATAAAATACTGAATCGATCAAGGTGGCTGCGGTCTGAATGGAATACTGATGTTTTGCATACTATATTATTGTGTCATGATTTCACTGTTTCTTAATTCAGAGTGGTTTCTAGTTATCATCCAGATGTTTAATTTAATTTTTTTTATTAAAAGATTTTAAATGCCAGCAGTTTGATCAAATAATGACAAGTCAAGATAGAGATGCAGTTGATATTTCTTCAAATACAAGGTCAAGTTTAGTGCATTGCATTGTGGGATATGGTATTCACTGCAGTGTTTGTAAACTTCACATTTTAGCAAATATTGTAGCTCATCCTGGTGTTTCATGCTTGCACACCATGTTAGCCTACATATTGCATACTAAATAATTAGTATGAGTAGTATGGTGATCTTCCATTCAGGACAAATCCAGGCTTCACATTCCCTCTATAATGCACCTCAGAACATGTTCAGACTTGTTTTATTTAATGCATGCAATCATCCTAAAAAGGTTCAAAGCACTATAGTGTTGTGTTCCATACACACAGTAGTTATTGTTTGGCACTTGTCTGTTGGCTTTGCTCTAAGTGGAGGGGACGTGGCCGTCATTACACAGCAAAGGGAATTTTAAACGGCAGCTGCAGATTTTTATGGCCTTGTTTCGTCTGCTGCACCACCCCCACCCTTACCCTCCCCTACTCTCCTTCAGTTTGCACAAGAAAATATTTCCAGATGTTCCAAGAAAAGACCTCTATTTCAGCGGTGAGGTCTGTGTGAGGTTCCCGAGTCCTGCCAGAGGTGGCGTATTATTGGACAATTGAGTTCTGCGGTGGTAGTTACGTTATAAGCTGCTGCGAATCCGACAGAGGTGACTAGTTTCTGCCAAGCGTTAATGATGAATTGATAACTAATTGATCTGTGCCTATATATCTGTCTGTCTATCGTTGTCTCTCTGTCTTTCATTTTATCTGTCTATCTATCTATCTGTCTGTCTGTCTGTCTATCTATCTGTGTGGCTCTCTCTGTCTGTTTTTCCTGGTCTCCATCTCTGTGTCTGTCTCTCTATATCTTTCTGTCTGTCTGTCCTTTCTTACTGAGTGTTTAATGTGAGTCAGTGGAGGTGTTGTGGCACCCGTCGCTGACAGGATCGCGTCTGGAATACGCATCTGTTTCGGTCCTTTTCTGGCATTTGAACTCCTGCCAGGAATATTGCGCCGCTGCATGTTTTCTATTGGTTAAAATCTCTGGCGTTACTCAACAAGTTAGGCGGTCTTAAATGGTTTAGGAAGGGGAGGTGTTTTCCTTTGACTGAACGTGGCACTGAGCTTAATCGATATCACTGCTTTTTCCCATCATGCTTTGATACGACATTTGATATGCTTTGCTCCTAGTTTGAGTTTATACTTGTGATGTCCCTAATTTGTAATTCCCTTTGGATAAAAGCATTGCTTAAATGACTAAATGTATATATGATGGCCTCTGATTAGGTAACACCAGTGCTTTCCAGAAAAACATCCGTCTGTTATTCCTTTTAGGCAGATATTTTTGGTTTGAGATGCAATCAAACATACTCCTTCATTTAAAACATTTCTGTTCTTACTTTAGGTTACTGCAAGGTTCATACTTGGTGGTTTAGAAAGTATTTTGTTAGATATTTTGACCCTAATAGTTGCTACATGAATAACTGCCAGGTTTAAAGTAATACTTAAATGGAAAAAATTCAATTCTGTACCAAATAGATGTGGAAAGTTTTTACCCAAATCTTGTCCGTCTTTTCCAGATCCCAGACAGAAGAAAGTGCCTTCTCTGATGACGTTCCTACTTGAAGCTGCTCGCCGCTCCCATCCTACACTGTAAACAACACTGGCTTGGCCTCCGAAAAGATCTCAATTCCTCAGACTTGCCAAAGCACAAGGAAACAACACACTTTTTCCATTCACGGACATTATTAGATATCGTTCCAAGGAGAGCCATTGCCTTCAGATATCGCCATCCTCAACCGTCAGACTCAAGACCATTTGGAGACCTGGAGCATGTTCTTATTGTCGTGCCAGTTTTGTGCACCTGGGACTAAATGACTGATGAATGAGATTGACAGCTTCACTGATAGCGGCCATCTCCCATGCGACAGCCAGCGGGGGTCTGAATGTGAAGTCTCTATTTAAAGGGCCTCGCTGACAAACCTCAAAACTAGACACAAAACAACACGCTCGCAGGCTATTTGAACCCGAAGCAACAATCCCGCAACTGACACCGTAGAGCCTGCAGGTTCTCAAACAACTATGGCTTTAAACATCGCATCGATGCGAGACACGAAATGGCTGACGCTCGAGGTGTGCCGGCAGTTTCAGAGAGGGACGTGCTCACGCAGCGATGAGGAATGCAAATTCGCGCATCCACCCAAGAGCTGCCAGGTGGAGAATGGACGGGTGATCGCCTGCTTCGATTCGTTGAAGGTAAGACCCTGGCGCTTACTTGACACATTTTTTTTATGTTTGCAGTAATACGGAATTATGCTTGATGGTGGATGTGGATCTCGCTGTATGTTTGTTAATTAACTTCTTAATTAGTCCTTTTTTGAGTGACGATTTATTTTGCGTAATGTTTTGAGCGTTTAGAATGGCTAAGGTATGTTTTAAGGAGCGACGTTTGGCGGAATGCCTTTAACTATGAAAAAATCACTATTTCATGGCTTTTTTCTTGGTTTTATAAAACGGTAGCAACAGCAATATGATAAAACTTATTAATTAGTCCATTTTTGAGTGACAATTTATTTTGCATAATGTTTTGAGTATTTAGAATGGCTAAAGGATGTTTTGACACCGTGTCCTAACTACACACGACGTGACACGCGATAAAAGGTATCTTTTCCATGTTAATCGGAGTTTTTGTCCTAACTAGCCACGACGGCGACACACGAAATTTCCATTTTAGAAACGGTTTCTATTTCCACGACCTCGCGGCTGGAACAACAACAACATACAAACTATGGCAATCATAATATCAGGTACTGATTATGTGCTTTATGCCAAGTGAAACGTGTCTAATGTGAGTTTGAATAACATTCTGCGTGACCGTTATAGCCGTACTGAAAGCAACATAGATAGATAGTTTACCTCAGATCTTGAAAATAAGATGTACGTTAAAACTGCAAACTCAGTGTGAACCAACAAAGCGTATTCCATGACAAAGATGGTATCAGTCACTCAATATGTACTTTTAATAATGTTTAAAGGTTTAATATTTATGAATTAGATTATAAACATCAATATGTTGTTAGCCAATCAGAAGGTAGAGTACTAGAAGTGACAGAAACATGGCGACTTAATATTCCAGAAAAAGTGGTAATCGCAATTCTTCCTCCAAAAATATTTCATTTTACAATTTAGCTAGTTATTGCATAGTTGTTTAGCTAGTTAGCCTATAACATTTTCATGGCTGAAGGATGTTTGGTGGAATGCCTTTAAATATGGTAAAATCGCTATTTCTTGGCCTATTTCTTGGTTTTAGTAAACAGCAGAAACAGCAATATGATAAAAGATACCAGTGTTCAGTAAATAATTACATTTATTAACAATGATAGTAAGTCTAACATAGTAACTTGGTGCATTACTAATCAAAGACTAAGCTAAGCCAATCAGAATTTGGAGTACTAAAAGTGACAAAAAAACGTGGCGACTTTATATTCCAGAAAAAGCGGTAATTGCAATTCTTCCTCCCAAAAATATGTAATTTTACAATTTAGCTAGTTATTGCATTCAGTGTGCTGTATATTAACGAATTTTAGAGCTGGATCTGTATTTCAAAGAGCATTTTTCATGGCTGAAGGATGTTTTTAGGCATGATGTTTGACGGAATGCTTTTAATTGAGTTATTGAATTAAAAATGATGGAGAAATATAAAACTGTTGATTTAAAGATGTTGGTTATATAAATAGAAACAATGTATTTTATGTTTGAAACAAACTAGGCATTTGTACTTTGAGAGCATAGGGACGTCATTCGCAGTGCTTCGTAGATTTTCTTTTCGTGATTTTCTGATTGGTGGAGATTTCTCTGCAGAATCATGGGTAATGTAGTTTTTCATCAGGAATTATACTGTTAAACATGATTCTTTTTAATAAAAGTTGAAAGTGTGGGCTGCTGGCTTCAACAAAAGCATATACCATCGAATAACGACCCTGTAGCCCACAGTAGGTCTGTCTTTAACAGTTTAAGTTATTGTTAAAAATCAATTCCTCTAAGGAGAAAATGAATTGAATTTTTACTTCTAGAAACCCAACGATTGCACTCTATTTCACAAGTGTAACTCTAAGCTATTTATGTGTTGTTTAGCTTGTGTATATTGATGACTTTTAGAGCTGGAATTGCTTGTTTTATATGTAATTTCACATTGATTGTGCATAAACACCATTTTTGACTGTTGATCAATTTCAGGGCAATAATTATGTAAATGAAGCACGGGAACTCGCTGCGCCTGGTAATTGACCAAGCGACGTCAACAAAAAATTTTTGAGGGTACTTTTTGTGCTGCTGGCAAATAGCTTGCCTTAGTGCAGCACTCTGAAATTAGAGTGCATGTGTCAGCTCTGCCACACTGCATACTGCACACTTCAAATAAAGCTGACCTATAGAGAGCGAAAGGGCAGCGCTGCTCTCTCATCCAGCCAGTTTTATATCTTTCCATCTAACGTTACCATGCCACGTCCGTCATTTATACGGCCTGCCGGTGGGTTTCCGTGAACGCCAATGCTGTTTTTAGATCCTTGACCATGTGCAAAACAAATAAAAACATAAACGCAGTGACCGATAATTAAAGCATCAGATGTTAGGCCCATGCTGTGTGGTTAAATAAATAAACTGGACGATGCACTTGCACATAATTGTATTTTTTTTATTTGGTCTTTAATTTTCCATTAACATGAGATTTTCAAAGCATCTCTAATTTCAGTTGCACAAAATAGCATTCAAGAACTCTTGAACCGATTCAAATCTCAAACATTATTTACAGTCAAAACAGGATATTTTTCATGCATTGTTTTAGTGCACGTGCACATCAACTGAGTTCTATAGTAATGCTCCAGATCAACAAATCAGCAATATCATCTCCAGTTAAGCTAATGAATTTATTGAAAAATTGTTTATTAATGGTGTTTTCTGTGATAAAACACAACGCTTGTGGAGATCCACTTAAATAACATTCAAAAACAGGTGCATGCTTGCATGTGCGTGACTGTTGCAGTGATTTAAAAGAGTTTTAAGATTCAACTTTTAAAGATGCAACTTTTGAATAGAGAGTTAAAGCATTACTAATATATTTTTAAAAAAAAATCTAAAAAATATGTGAGATACACATACTTCAGAAAAATAGAATTTTTAAAAAAAAATACATATTTATCTATTTTTTTATCTATATTATTTTTGATTTTTTAAAGTCTTTTTAAACAAGTCTTTTTCACTGCTTTTAGTATAATTAAGACGCTATTATACTTTTAATCAATATTTTGAATTATTTTTTTGTTTTTTTCATTTTATGTAGTTTCAGTAATTTTCTTACGTGTTTTTTTATTTTTATTAGCTATTTATTTTATCTTTATAGTTTTTATGAATTTTTATATTGTTTAATATTAGTTTTAGTTTAAGTTTGTGAGGACATCAGGTTAAACTAAATGAAAATGAGACAATGCTTTGGCAGCTAGCTGGAATAAAATCAGTTTAATTTTTAAAAAATATTTTATGTAATTGCAGTTAATGAATATTTTATTTCAAGCAGTGCATGAATATGTTTTTTGTTTTAGTTTAATAACCCTGCCAGTTTTGCATGGGCAATCACCACTTTTTTTAACAATGCATAATGTAATGCTGACTTATTAATAATAACATGAATTATTTATAAACATAGGTGTCTTATCATATTTTTCCGGTAAACCATGACAGTGTGCTTTATAGTGATCACAAAGTGATCTTTTGGTTTAAGCTGGGTCACGTAATGTTTCCCGACACAGATGGTCATGAGGCGAGCGATACAGCAGCTCGCATGTTTTAATGCAGGAAAACACTGCGCAGGTGACATTGACAAATGCGCAGTAAAACTGGAGCAGGTCCGATCTCTCACAGGAATAATAGACTTAAGATGGTACTTACCTTCATGGGCGCTGCAGTCCTTCACACAAAAAAAATGAACAGCTTACACACGCTCTGCCGTTTATTCCGCAAATTAGGCAAGGTCACTATGTAGGTCAGTGTCAGAGGATAGTGTTACGAGTGCTTTAGGCCACGAGGCATGAGTTTGGTATCAATGCAGTCGACCTGTGAGATCATTTCTTACGCAGAAAGCTGGATATTTGAACGATGCATTGCATTATGCGCTTTTGGCTGATTGTGCCAGCATTTGTTAGTTTATGGCAGGCCTAAAGCTGATATGTGACAGTTTAAAAGGATTTAGTGAAGTACTTTAACTTGTATTGTTTATCTGTCTGCGTTTAAATAAGCCAAAGCTTGTGAAATCATATTAAACTGTGGTCGTTCGTGCTCGTTTGCAGGGCAGAAGTTGAATTTATTTTGGCAACATCAGCCTGTAAAACTGTTTTTAGTGTTGTGTCTTCTCTGTTATTCAGAGGTGACTCAAAGATCTAGTGAATTACTGTAATTTGCCATCGACTTGCGGTCTATTACGGCAGTTCAGGTCTGTCAGAGATGACGGCTGCCTAATGCAATAACAACCGCCTTCAGTTAGGATCCATTTGTGAGTCTGTCGTCTTCGCACAATCGACTAAACTGTTTTGTACATCATATTGTTGTTAGGGTTTTCTGGGTTATTGCTATGTGGCCTTCATGTGACTCACAGTTTGAAAAGACCGAAACAAATCTGAGCCTTAAATTGCCAACTTTCTTGGTCTTCTCTTGAGAAATTACACCCAGACATATGATTCTCAGTCTAAAAATAGTTTAAAATTTAATGAAAATATTTAGAATCTATACTTTTTAAATTATAATAATGTATAATTTCTGTTTATAATATTTATAATTTATTTTCTCATTAATTAATAGGGCTGGGCAATATATTGAATATTCATGATATAGCCTATTTTATGTGATATTTTTACTGGAATATAAAAAAGAAACAACTATTTTAATTTTTAATTTTTCTTGCTTATTTAGTTTCCCAAAATATGCTATTAGATGTTTGAAAGTTTGAAGATGTTAAGGTGTTAATTGTGTTAGAGTTCTAGTACTTCATTGAATCAGTTCAAATTGTCCATTTTAATGAACTGGTTTATTCTCTGAATAATTTTTTTTTGTTTCGGATTCACTTCTGTCTTTACTGAAGTATCATTTACTGAGGTCCACACATGACATTGTTTTATGCATTTTTAATGAAAAAATATGTCATTGAATCAGCTCAAATTGTCCATGTTAATGAACTGATTCAGATCACTGATCATTTGTGTTTTCCCTCAAATATCATTTACTAAATTACATGGCATTTTGTTTTGCATTAAAATGTTTTAGTAAAAACTATATAGTTTTTTTTTTGTTTATTTTTTTTAATTACAGCATATTGTTATATTGGTTATTATAAATATTAAATAAAGTATTAATCATCCCTCATTCATTTAATGGAAAAAAATATTCAGAAAATATACCTTGAATATTGTAACTAAATTGAACTAAATCAAAATGTTTTATTGAAAAATATGTATTTTTTCCCAGTATATGGTTATATTGGTGTATATAAATTAAAATAGTTAAATAATAATTAAAAAAAATGTATTAATCATTCTTCTTTTTGCTCATTAAATGGAAAAAATTATTTGGAAATATACCCTGAGTATTATAACTAAATTTATTTTAACTAAACTAAATGTTTTAGGGAAAAATATGTATTTTTTTTCACTATGTATTGTTATATTGGTGCGTAAAAGTGAAAATAATTAAATAATTATTAGATAATGGAAAACAACATGCCTTGATAATTTTAACTACAATTTACTCTATTTAAATACATTTATTTTTAAAAATATATATTTTTGATGAATCGCCCAGCCCTATTAATTGAAAGCTTGTAGATATATTGTACAAACTGTACAAAATCCAATCTTTAGATGGGTGCAGTTGTGTTTGGTTGGATCCTCTGACCTCTAGAACTGAGTATATGCATCTTGAAGATTGCGTTTTCTGTATTAATTCAATCTCAAACACAGGGGCCCATTGAGCTGCCGTCTTTGGCCCCTGGGAGTCGACGGTCATCAGATCGTCTCATTGACTCTTAGCGGGAGGTGCTGCGCAGACTCGTGAGCTCCTGCGACTGCGATGACCTTGCGAAGATGCACAAAAGGCCGAGTTGTTTTCCGATCAGCCATGTGCTCTGCATTAACTGATAATGAATCTGGTCAGTGGGCTCATTTGTACCGTTCACGCGCTCATTGTGACGGCGTCCTGCTGCCCTCAGCATTTGCACAGCGGCTGTGAGATTCTGCTGTGTGTCCGGTGGAAATGCAGGTGTGTGCTGCATTGTGCTGCGTGATCCGGCCCAGAGTCCGCTGCTATGAACGAAGCTTTCCATTTTTATAGATGTACAGCACAGCTAATTTGCTGCTTGACCGCAGCGTGACGTTGTGTTCAAGGCCGTGATTTTTGAATGCAAGTCTAAGGAATCACTTTCGGGGAATAACTCGTTAAAACTTACGCTACTAACTTTGTGACTTTTTCAGAATTTGTTCAAAATTGTTCGTCTTTTCTATTTACATCAGTGTTTTTTCTCGCATTTCATTGTTGTATGGAATAAATAATTGTCACTTTAATTGACATTTTTTGTGCCAGATAAATACTGCTGTGATTTTTTTTTTTTTTTTTTTTTTTTTTTTTTTTTAATAAATGCAACATTT
>JAFVLL020036274.1:23447-42288 GCA_021397915.2 Tor tambroides | reverse complement strand
AACAGGTGATGGAGATTTAGCGCTAATCAAGGAACCGGCTTTACTGACGAGATGCGCATGCATATCGCGCGAGATATATCGCCCATCCCTAGGTTCAGAGCAGTCTTTCACAGTAAGTGGAGTTAATTTGTCTAAAAGCTTTCTGGTTACCTGATACCCTCCTGGTGCTCACGACTGATTGAAGGACTTTCCCTAATGCACTGAAACAGCTGTGGTGTGACGTGGCACACGTGTGTGGTGCTCATGTGGGCGACACGGGTTCAAATCACATCACCATCATCATCAATTCACCATTATTACCTGTTCACAACTAAAGGGATCGGTCACTCTATCTATCTATCTGTCTATCTATCTGTCTATCTATCTATCTATCTGTCGTTCTTTCTATCTGTCGTTCTAATGTTCTGTCTAGCATTCTATCTATCGTTGTGTGTCTGTCTGTCTGTCTATCTGTCTGTCTGTCTATCGGTCTGTCTATCTATCTATCTATATGTCGTTCTATCTATCTATCTATCTATCGTTCGATCTATCTGTCATTCTATCTATCGTTCTATCGTTCTTTCTATCTAATCGTTCTATCATTCTAATGTTCTGTCTATCGTTCTGTCATTCTATCTATCATTCTGTCGTTCTATCGTTCTTTCTATCTATCTATCTATTTATCTATCTATCGTTCTGTCTGTTTCTCTGTAATTTTTTCTGTATGTCTATCTATCGTTCTATCTATCTATCTGTCTGTTCTGTCTTTTTTGTCTGATCTATCTGTCTTTCTCTCTGACAGATCTACCAATCTATCTGTCTGTTTACATCCCTCTATTGTTCTGTTTATTGCTCTGTCCATCATTTTGTCTCTCTGTTAGTCTGTCTATCATTCTGTCTTTCATTTTGTTTATCTATCAAGCTATATGTCTGTCTCTTGTTCTGTCTGTTGTTTTGTCTGTCTGTCTATCATTCCGTCTGTCTATCTATTGTTCTGTTTATCACTCAAATTGCAATTTTGCATCCTGTTTGCTGCCTCAATTCAAATTCTGGAACTGAATTTGAATCAAAAGGCATTCTGAATTCAGTTCTGCTTCATACAGGTATGAAACGGGGAAAGTCCGACGAAAGCCCTAACGTGATGACAAGGACGCTCATGTCAGAAGACTGTCTTTGTCAGCATTCCCAGGAGCTCATCCCGTTAAGCCTTTTTGATCTTGCTCTCTCACTGAGCCATACCATCGTAATAAAGCCTATTTATTTAAGTGCCGTGCGGGAGAGTGACGGGCCCGTTGTGACCCACTGTACTTTCAATCAGTGCTGGCTAGACCACTCACATCGCTTGAGCGAACGTCAGTGTCACTGAGAATGTTACACTGCCTTTCACATCAACATTTGCCTGATTTTCATGTCAATCAGAGACATTGTATCACCATTTTAAAGTATATTTGTGTCATAGTCTAGTAGTCCCTTGAGCTCAGCAGATTGACTAGTGTTGTTTTCTACATGCCCCATTAATAGTTGTCTAACTCATTCATTCAGACGTGAAGGATCCAAGGGGCCATCGCTCACAAGACTATAAACCCATTTTTCATTATTGTTAGGTATATGAAACTAAACATTGACTTAAAATGTTCGCTAACATTGTTAACACAGGGACTTTGGCAGTTATTATGTTTGCGTATTTCCTTTGAGGTCAAAGTTACTCCAGATGTAGTTATTTTTCTCTTAATTGGCACACAAACAGTAGTTTGAATGCAACCTGAGTGGCAACATCTGGGCTGTGTTTCAATTTAACTTATGGAAAACAGAGGCTGGTTATGCCTTTGAAAGTACATGTGCTAACCAGGCGTGGCACGAGAAGTAAACTTTCTGTCTTCGCTAAATGAAAAATACAGCACAAAGTGACAAATTCAGTCAAATCAAAAACTGTTTGATCTTGAGAAATGTTCAAATAGGGCACAATTTTGAAACAGCGAGATTCCTGTTTGTGCGTGGCTAGCTAGAAAACAAGTCATGAATAAAGTGATTAAGAAATGTTTTTGTGTACTGATTAGTGTGCAACAGTAAGATTCACTTTACAGACTAATTCCAGAACTCAGATCAGTTCAAATTCAGATTGTGTTTTGGTAAAACCAGTCTTTTTTCCTTTCAAGACATAAAATGCAACAAATGAAACTAGATTGACCATATGTTGCTTTACATTGTCAGTAATATTGAGGACACAAAGAGCGTTCACACTGACAACAGTTCAACAAAACAAAGTGAATAAGTCATTTTCATTTAAGGCAATATAGTGAGTATTGTGCAATCCTCCTCTTGATACTATCGAATACAGCGGTAAAATGGGAACTCATTTAGCAGTAACAGTAACTTTCAGTGTGAACACACCTTTATTATGTAATTGCCAAAATTGTGAAGTTCAGTTCAAATTCA
Source organism: Tor tambroides (assembly GCA_021397915.2). Taxonomy (NCBI): domain Eukaryota; kingdom Metazoa; phylum Chordata; class Actinopteri; order Cypriniformes; family Cyprinidae; genus Tor; species Tor tambroides. The sequence goes on along the minus strand of JAFVLL020036274.1, from coordinate 39,873 downwards.
GATTCATTTGTGATGTGGTGTTGGTAAACCAGCCTTTTTTTCCTTTCAATACATAAAATGCAGCAAATAAAACTAGATTGATCACATGTTGCTTTACATTATCAGGAATATTGAGGACACAGTGTAAATAGATGTTAAGGAGCATTCATACTGACAACAATTCAACAATACAGAGTGAATAAGCCAGTTTCATTGAAGGTTGCTGATTAAAGGCAATACAATGACTATTTCACAAACCTCCGCTTGATACTGTCAAATACAGCGTTCAAATGGGAGCCCGTATAACAGTATAGGATCTTGCCAAACTGAAGTGGTTTAATTAACTGTAAGTGTGAACGCACCTTTATTATGTAATTGCTAAGATTGTAATACATCCAGAAATTAAGAGCAAATTCAGATTCATTTGTGAAGTGGTGTTGGTAAACTAGTCTTTTTTTCCTTTCAAGTCATAAAACAACAACAAATGAAACTAGATTTAATTGCTGTCAATGTGAACACACCGTATAAGATTATACAGGTCCTTTTCAAAAAATTAGCATATTGTGATAAAGTTCATTATTTTCTGTAATGTACTGATAAACATTAGACTTTCATATATTTTAGATTCATTACACACAACTGAAGTAGTTCAAGCCTTTTATTTGTTTTAATATTGATGATTTTGGCATACAGCTCATGAAAACCCAAAATTCCTATCTCAAAAAATTAGCATATCATGAAAAGGTTCTCTAAACGAGCTATTAACCTAATCATCTGAATCAACTAATTAACTCTAAACACCTGCAAAGATTCCTGAGGCTTTTAAAAACTCCCAGCCTAGTTCATTACTCAAAACCGCAATCATGGGTAAGACTGCTGACCTGACTGCTGTCCAGAAGGCCATCATTGACACCCTCAAGCAAGAGGGTAAGACACAGAAAGAAATTTCTGAACGAATAGGCTGTTCCCAGAGTGCTGTATCAAGGCACGTCTGTGGGAAGGAAAAAGTGTGGCAGAAAACGCTGCACAACGAGAAGAGGTGACCGGACCCTGAGGAAGATTGTGGAGAAGGACTGATTCCAGACCTTGGGGGACCTGCGAAGCAGTGGACTGAGTCTGGAGTAGAAACATCCAGAGCCAGCGTACAGGCGTGTGCAGGAAATGGCTACAGGTGCCGCATTCCCAGGTCAAGCCACTTTTGAACCAGAAACAGCGGCAGAAGCGCCTGACCTGGGCTACAGAGAAGCAGCACTGGACTGTTGCTCAGTGGTCCAAAGTACTTTTTCAGATGAAAGCAAATTTTGCATGTCATTCGGAAATCAAGGTGCCAGAGTCTGGAGGAAGACTGGGGAGAGGGAAATGCCAAAATGCCTGAAGTCCAGTGTCAAGTACCCACAGTCAGTGATGGTCTGGGGTGCCATGTCAGCTGCTGGTGTTGGTCCACTGTGTTTTATCAAGGGCAGGGTCAATGCAGCTAGCAGCTTTATGGAGATGAAGATTTCATTTTTCAGCACGACCTGGCACCTGCTCACAGTGCCAAAACCACTGGTAAATGGTTTACTGACCATGTGTATTACTGTGCTCAATTGGCTCATGCCAACTTCTCCTCTTCTGACCTGAACCCCATAGAGAATCTGTGGGATATTGTGAAGAGAAAGTTGAGAGACGCAAGACCCAACACTCTGGATGAGCTTAAGGCCGCCATCGAAGCATCCTGGGCCTCCATAACACCTCAGCAGTGCCACAGGCTGATTGCCTCCATGCCACGCCGCATTGAAGCAGTCATTTCTGCAAAAGTATTCCCGACCAAGTATTGAGTGCATAACTGAACATAATTATTTGAAGGCTGACTTTTTTTGTATTAAAAACACTTTTCTTTTATTGGTCGGATGAAATATGCTAATTTTTTGAGATAGGAATTTTGGGTTTTCATGAGCTGTATGCCAAAATCATCAATATTAAAACAAATAAAAGGCTTGAACTACTTCAGTTGTGTGTAATGAATCTAAAATATATGAAAGTCTAATGTTTATCAGTACATTACAGAAAATAATGAACTTTATCACAATATGCTAATTTTTTGAAAAGGACCTGTACTACATCTAGAATTCAATTCAGTTCACCATCAGATTCATTTGTGATGTGGAAACCACTCTTTTTTTTTATTTCAGGACATGAGATACAGTAAATTAAACTTGATTAAGCATCAACCAATACAGCATAACATGATGCATATTAATGCATGCGTGCTTTGAACAATAGCCACGAACCTTGTACTTCTTTTTTTTTAATGATTCTCTAACTTTTTTCTCGTATATAATGCCTTTTTGGGCATCTCTGATTTCTAAATCTGGTTCCTCCAAATAATTGCAGCAATGCAGTATTGTGTAGCACGTTAAGGATTGGTCATTCGATCCGGAGCTTCTCATCGTCATCCATCAGCACCATTCCTGCCGAGTTCGCCAGTAAAAATAGACCTTCATTATTGAATCAGCAGTCTCCTCTCAAACAAACCTCTCATACATATTCCACTACAATCCTTTGCACAGCACCCGAAAATCTCGATAGCGGTGGAAGTCCTCTATCGGATGTCTTTCGCTTCTCCTCACCATCCGTCACTCCGTCAGTGGCCGCGAGAGTCCGTCTTTTGGCCCGGACTGATTGGCTTTGACACCTCTCAGCTTTTGGCTGGACGGCTGAGCAACACTGTTATTCCAGGAGGGATATTGATAGCCCCTTTGCACCGGCACCCTGATCCTGTGGATTACGGCGCTGCATATTTGGGAATTTGAGGGTGTTAAGTGTCTAGACCTGTCTTCAGCTTGGCCTATAATTGATTATGTGTTGATAATGAATGATATTAGCATCATTTTTAAATCATCCACCATATTAGACAGTGATTTGCTGGAATCATTGAGTTCAGATGCTCCCCTCTATAGTTGTTGGTGCGTTAACGAATAATTGAGCGAAAACACAAAGCTTTGACTTTCCGTCAATAGTGCAAAGTTTTTAAATGATTTCAAATGCATCGTATTTTGGGTCTGATCAATCTCCCGAGGTCTCGACTGCATTAACAAAAGTCAGACATCTCAGCTCGTGCCGTTGCGGCGCTCATGCGGTGGGCTGCAGTGAGCTGATTCAGCGTTTTTAACTGTTTAGAGATCATTGAAATGACAGCCGTGCTCCGTTTAGATCTAGTTTCGTGTTATTTATAGCACGCTATCTCCATTGTAATCCAAGTAAGGAAGGATACCTGGACATCTTGCGCTTTTATCCTTGTTGTCATAAACAGCGTAAGCAAGACAGACCTCACATAAGCTGACTGCGCACATTCCTGCCAACGCTTCGAAGATGTTTTCAAGGGATTTGTGACCTCCCTGCAACAATGCAGAGAGCACGCAAAAGCCTATATGGGTCACTTCTCTGCTTTATATGGAAGCCTGTTTCCGCCACTGAATAAAAAATAAAAAAAGGTTATTGTGACTTTTTATCTCACAATTCTGACTTTATAACTCGCAATTGCAAGTTTATAACACACAATTCTGGCTTTATATCTCGCAATTGCGAGTTTGTCTCACAATTCTGAGAAAAAAAGTCAGAATTGTGAGATGTAAACTTGCATTTTGTGAGATAAAAAAGATGAAAGATAAAAAGTCGCAATTACCTTTTAAAATTTTTTTATTCAGTGGCGGAAACGGGCTTCCATAGCTTTATACCCTTGATGCAGAGAAATACAAAATTATGCAATATGATTACAGGGAAATATGCATGAAAACATTCTGAATGCGTGTGGTTTATACAGAGAGACTTTTGTCCTGCTTTTCATTTTTGCATTTATGAGGCATTATATCTGGTTATTAATGAGCTTGTCATAGTGTCAGAACAGTTTCACAGTATATGATCTGACAGTTAGCACAATGCGTGTGTCATTAGATGGTGTGTAGTCAGCAGAGACATTATAGATAGTGCTCAATGGATAAGCTGCTGTAATACTGTATATATACTGTATATGTTTGTAAAATGGTACAGCTTTTTAAATATCTGAAAGTATATTCGCTCTGACGGAGAGCGAAACTTTGAAGCGCTCAGTCAGTGTTCCGCGAGTGGATATATCTGTGCTAAACTTGTACTTAGCCTCCAATTCACACACTGGCGAGTAAAATTTGAGAATTTATTAGCCATTGGCTAATATTAAATATCATTTAGTCGCCCAGACTGAAATTTAGTCGCATTAGCGAGTGATTTACTCGCATTGTAGAGGGTTGCAAAGTAAACCATAAACCAATCTATCAGTTAATTTATTTCATAAATTTAGCAGAGATATTAAAAACGGCATATTAATAGTGATGCTTGACTTTGCAAACACTGCTAATGTAATAAAAAATATTTGACAGTAGTATTTCAAAAATAAGTTCATGCGGTAAAGCAATTTACTAGGATATTATATATAATTTAAAAAATTAAAAAAAATATGTATTAAAAATATTTATTTTAATTTTTTTTATTTAGTTGAGACATTAAAAACAGAAATAAAACATGCAAAATTTTATAAATGGAAATGTGTAATTGAATTAAATGCAATTCTAAAAATGTAAACACATTTAAAAAAACAAAAAAAATTATTTAGCAGAGACATTAAAAACAAACAAAAAAAATAAATGAATTAAAAAGTGTAATTTATGTATATTCCGAAAAAATAAAAAGTTAATGAACTGAATCTTAAAAAAAACCTTAAATGTATTAATGAATTGTTTTAAGTAATGACATCTGTAGTTTGTTTTCTTCAGCTTCCTTCAGTTATCTTGTTTTGTGAGTAGCGCGAGCGTGTGATATTTGTGCTCAAGGTTACTGTGGAGATCTCACACCTCCAGCGAGCAGCTGATGCTATAGGGCGCATGCAGGGCGACGCAGCATCTGCAGAGGCAGTGAGATTCTCTTTCTGTGTCTCTGCATGTCCGCAGTATGTGCTACCGCTGCGTTTTTAACCCCTCCTCCACTGTTTCTCACATCCCAGTATCAGTTCGGCCTCCTGTGTCACTGGATATCCTGCAGCGGAGGTTTAATGCAAACACACGCTTGACCTTGTGAAGAATATTCATCTAACTTTGACCTCCTTACTAAATATTGCCGTATGAAGCAGACATCCTCACTGCATTGATGCTGCTTGTCTATCATGTGTAATTTTTTGGAGGGTAATCAACGTATGTTTACTGTATATAATTAGTCAATAGTTGCCAGTTCAGATCATCAAGTCTTGAAAGGAATGTTTGACTTGAGATTTCTCTGAAGTTGAGACACTTTTGAGACCTCTTCTGAGATTTTTATGCAGGAGACATCAGTAAAAGTTTTCGTTTCTGTCCGGGAGAAACAACTGGGATACTAACGAGTTGTCATTTGTGATCTTTCTTGCCGCAGGGTCGGTGTACGAGAGAGAATTGTAAGTACCTTCACCCACCGGCGCATCTGAAGACGCAGCTGGAAATCAACGGACGCAACAACCTCATCCAGCAGAAGACTGCAGCAGCAATGCTGGCGCAGCAGATGCAGTTCATGATTCCTGGCACCACCATGCAACCAGTGGTAAGAACCATTCTGTGGTCCAATCTAGATGCATATTTACAGTACTTTACTTAAAGGAATAGTAATTGTCTAAAAATGTACTCACCCTTAGGCCATCCGAGATGTAGATGAGTTTGTTTCTTCATCAGATTTGGAGAAATGCAGCATTGCATCACTTGCTCACCAGTGGATCCTCTGCTGTGAATGGGTGCCGTCAGAATGAGAGTCCAAACAGCTGATAAAAACATCACAATAATCCACAAGTAATCCACACCACTCCAGTCCATCAATTAACATCATGAGAAAACAAAAGCTGCGTGTTTATAAGAAACAAATCCATCTTTAAGATGCTCATAATTTCAAACTATTGCGTTCGGCCAAAATAGAGAGGCCGTAATCCATAGTAACACTTCCTCCAGTGAAAAAGTGGTCTGGTCTGAATCAGGAGAGAAATGTGCACAGATCAAGCACCGTCTACAAGCCAAAACAGCTCTAAACAAATACGTGTGTGGATTTGATGTGAGACTTTTTCACAGGAGGAAGCGTTATTATGGATTATGGGCTCATATTTTTACCAAAAACAATGGTTTGATGTTAAAAACATCTTAATGACAGATTTGTTTCTTACAAACACAAATCTTTTGGCTTCTCAATTGTGATGTTTTTATCAGCTGTTTGGACTCTCAGACGGCACCCATTCACTGCAGAGGATCCTTTGGAGAGAAAGTGATGGAATGCGACATTTCTCTAAATCTGATGAAGAACTAGACTCATCTACATCTTGGATGACCTGAGGATGAGTACATTTTTAGCAAATTTTCCTTTTTGGGTAAACTTGTAGAAAGTTGTAGTTCTCTCATATGAATTGTCTTCTTTACAGCCTACATTTCCTGTCAGCCAAGGTCTGGGCTCGAACCCTGGACTGAGTTATGCGCCGTATCTGACTCCCATGAGCCATGGCATGGGTCTGGTCCCCACAGAGATGCTCCCCAGCACCCCGGTCATCGTCCCTGGCAGTCCACCGGTCAGCGTGCCGAGCTCGTCCTCCACACAGAAACTCCTGCGCACAGACAAACTCGAGGTAACGTGTCACACTGAGACATTATGAGGCCGTCATTTCATTCAGCTTAAGATGAAGCTCATCATTTCTAAACCAGAGATGTCAGGCGCAGTTTGAATCTCATTGCAATAAATGAAATCTAGATTAAAGATATCATAAATCTTTATTAAAAGCTTAAAGTAAATATGTATAGTTCATGCTTTCAACTCAAACTATAATATTTGCTGGTAATATATTGGTTGCGTAAAGTTTTATTCTGTTAAAATGCACATTATAATACAATGCTTTTTGGCCTTAAAATGATGCGGAGTTGTAGATGCAGCATCAATCAGTAGGAGCAAACTCCTCTAAGCAGTCAATCCTTGGTTTAAAAAAAAAAAAAAAAAAAAAGACAGAACAAAATTCATAGTATTAAAGGACGTAAAATAGAAATAATCTGAAATGAGGAATTGCAAAGAAAAGGACTTATAATACAGTATAAGATGTAGGAGTATAAGAGTACAGTATAAGAGTAGACATTTACAGTATAAGACATTTTACTGTACAAATACATGTATAAGAAAATACCAATTAATAAATGTAAGGGAGAAAAAGCCAGTCATAAGTCTGTATGCAATTTTAAGTAAAAATGCAGTTATATGTATAAAAAAAGAAAAAAAAGACCAATCATGAATTTAAAAAAAATGATCATAATTTAAAATAAAGAAATGTCCAATCATATTTCAGTATGCAAATAAACATAAGCTAGAAAAGGCCAGTAAAGAATATAATGAAAGGAGGAAAGAAAAGACCAATGCAATAATATGTAAAAGACCAATCATAATTCAGTGTACAGTTATACATATAAAAAACAACAAAAGATCATAATTCAAAATAAAGAACAATCTAGATCAAAAGACCAATCATAATTCAGTATGCAATTAAATGTAAAAAAAAAAAAAAAAAAAAAGTGATCCAAATTTAAAATAAAGACCAATAATACGTCAGTATGCAAATGTATGCAAGAAAGAAGCCCAGTCATAATTCATTAAGTAAATATTAGATTCATCATTGTTGGTTAGATTCTGAACATTAAACATTTGAACAAAGTCAAGGTCACCGGGAGATTTTCAAACTGCAGTGTTGAACTAGATTTAAAGTTTGTGAAAACCAAAGGCTTTCATCTGTATGTTAAAGACGGAGCTGAATTAAATGCGGGAAAGTGTGAGAAGGAGGATAGAAAGAAGTGTGAGGCATTTCAATGCAGCGCTGCCTTGCAAGAAGATGATCAGTGTGGTTGAAACAATAACAGTTGAAGGTTGTGTGTGTGTCACCAAATGTGCGATCACTTAGCAACTGACTGATGTCTGTGATAATAAGAGGCTCCGTTCCTCTGTGGCCCTCCCACACTGAGAGGCTGTCTCTGCCTTTGTTAATATTCAGCTCGGTGTGTGCTTATTTACGTACCTGTGCTGATACATGAAAGCTTTGAAACTTCAATGACTCACGCCTCTGTTTGCATATTTCTGTTGTGTTCCCTGTTTGTTTTGTCTGCGTGTTGGTTTGCGTCCAGGTGTGTCGCGAGTTTCAGCGGGGCAACTGCGCGCGCGGAGAGACCGACTGCCGCTTCGCCCATCCTAGCGACAGCCCGATGATCGACACGAGCGACAATACAGTCACTGTGTGCATGGACTACATCAAGAGCCGCTGCTCGCGCGAGAAGTGCAAGTATTTCCATCCTCCGGCGCACCTGCAGGCCAAAATCAAAGCAGCCCAGCATCAGGCCAACCAGACCGCCGTCGCAGCGCAGGCCGCCGCTGCAGCCATGGTGAGCTAATCATGCACAATTGATTTCGAAATGACATGCATACAATTTAAAGAGTTTAAAGAGTCATGTTGTGCGAAACATTAACGTGTGTTAAAGTTTTCAAATTACACCAGCTGCATTTAATGTACAGCAGAATTTAATTTCGACACACTGAATCGTAACCATGGCAGTGCTTAGAATTGTGAAACCGTTTTCGGTTCTGTGCATGATAAAATCAATTGAAAACACATTGAGACGTGCCCGCGGAGGTTGCGCTTGAGCTATTTGATGATGTTAGCACATTAAATGTGGAGCACTGCTTTATTATTATATAGCCATGACCCATCTCCAGAATCTGGGCGGGGTTGCGTGCCAAATCGGTGTCGACTCCCATATCTCGCCCCGGAGGATTTTAGTCCTATTAAACAGGATGAGTAAAGAGAGAGTGAGACGAAGAGACAAGCTGCTTGAGAAGACAGCCGTGTGATAAAAATCACTCCCCCTTTTTATCCATCTAATATCGTACTGATGCGATCATTATTAGGAATAGGATATTAATATAATAAGCGCGATGGCTTAAAAGCTTCTTTGCTCGCACCCTTGACTGCACAAGGTCACGGGCCGGCTTACTTCCCCATTTCTCTGCCCAATGGGAGGCCTGCTCTCCTCTGATCAGTCAAGATTAAATTAAGGTGATGGATGACATCTTCATGCCAAACTGACGTGAATGCACAGGTTCATCTATTATCCAAGCAAAACTGTATCTTGGGCCGCATGCCAGGCTGCTCTCGTTTGTAAGTTCTAACGCATGTCTGCGCTGCAAGCGAGCGACGTAATGAAACAGAACTGCAACACTGAGTTGTGTGCAACGCTATAACCAAGTGATGTCGAATTTTGTTGCATCGTGCAGTTTCTATTGCTTCGATTATTGCGTCGATTATTGATTGTTGCGTTGCAATCACTGCATGCATGCGCTTTTGTTGCATCGCTCACTTGCATCCTAGACAGCATTCTAGCTTTTTGTCTACACTGCAAGCAAATGATGCAGATAGTTTTGTGCACCGTTATGCAAAAGCGAAGAGAGTTTTGTTGTCTTTTGCACTCTCAATGTAAATGGCTTTAATTATAAAAGGTGCTATCAAGTTTTGTTGCGTCGCAGTCTTTGCATGCATGCAGTGTTAATTGCATTGCATTACTTGCAATATATACAGTTTCGCTGATTGTATATGGCTTTGATAATAACAGGCGCTATCAAGTTTTGTTGCGTCGCAATCCCTGCATGCATGCAATTTTGATGCGTCACTCAGCCTTTATGATGGAAGCAATCTAGTTTTGTCTACACTGCAAGCGAGCAATGCAACAAAAATACAGTGCATCCTTTAAAACGAAAAAGACGATCTGCACTGTAAATGATTGATGCGATGCAACACTGTTTTGTATTCCACTGTAAGCAAGTGATGTCAGGTTTTGTTGCATCACAGTTCCTGCATGCATGCAATTTTGTTGCATCATTCACTTGCAGCCTACATAATTTTGTTGATTTATGATGGGAGCAACTAGGTTTTTTGCACACTGCAATGCAATGCGAGCGATGCAAAAAAACTGCAGCAAATGAGTTTTGTTGTGTCTTGTCACTATCACAAACCTTGTAAAGCTATGATCATAACAGGTGCTGTCAAGATTCGTTGCATTGTAGACTGCATGCATGCAATTTCAATTTTGTTGCATTGCTTACTTGCATTATAGCATTCTAGTTTTGTCTAAACTGCAAGCGAGTGATCTAACAAAACAACAGCGCTCCCAATGAAACCATTTGTGCTGCGAGTGAATGATGCATCAAAACCAGTATTGCACATTTACAGTGTAGACAGATTTGTTGATTGCATCTTTTTTTCTATGCTGCAAGACCGCAATGCAACACAACAAAACTAGATTGCTCCTGCTACAATCAGCAGAACTGTCCACATTGCGAGTGGTGTGACACAATAAAACTTGATATTGCATGATTGTAGATAGCTTTGTTTCATATAATGGGAATGAACTTGTTTTGCTTACACTGCATGCAAGGAATGTAGTGCAACAATACTAGATCACTCCCATTGTAATCAACAGAAGAAAGTGATGAGATGCAAGAACTTGCAAGCTGGTGGTATAGATAGCTTTGTTAATTATAATAAAAGTAATCCAGTTTTGTTGCAGTGCATTGTTGCATTGCAGTGTTGCATTGCAGTGCAGCTTTTTTGAATATAATGAGAGCAATATAGTTTTTTCTACACTGCACACAAGCGAAGTGCTTGCAAGAAAACTAGATTTCTCCCATTAAAATTAATTAAGCTGCAAGCTGGTGACAAAATGTCACATGGTCTAGTTTTGTCATATTGCATCGCTAGATTGTGGTGTACACAGTTCTAGCACTGATTATAATGTGCATGCAATGTAGACAGCAATGTTGATTATAATGAAAGTGAATACTTTTTTGACATTGCAAGCAATGCAACACAGGAAAACTAGATCACTCCTCTTATAATCAATGAAATTGTCTACTTTGAAATTTCACAATGCGACACAACAAATGCAACATGCATGAGTTTACCATTTAAAATGGGAACAATATAGTTCCCTCACACTGCGATGCACATTTAATTGATTCGCTCATTTAAGGATGTGGTTTGGTCCTCCAAGCATACAATGCATGCGACATGGTGAGCTTGCTTTTTAAAATGTGAACGATCTTGATTTTTGCAAACAATGCGTTGGTATGAATATAGTTTGGTCGCATCACTCGCTTGCGGTGTAAACACGGTATTTGGCAGCAAGCTTTCCCGCTTCCACATCTCACGCTGATGTGGTTTTAGTTTGCCGCGTTTGCTGTCATGGCACTCACACGCTTGGCCTCATTCGTTTTGCTGTTTACTCCATTTTCGCTTTTGCTTTTGCCCTGAACCTTTTGTCTTTTTCCACTGTGGCGTCTGGGTCAGAGGGTGACGCAAGGACAGTATCGGCTCACCAGCCATAACAATAAAACAAGAGTCAAAATAAAGCCCCGGGTTTCCCGAGCATTCAGCGACCTGAGATAAACCACCAGCTTTGGCTACAGGGTAAAACGATGTTAGCTTTAAGGTGCAATGTCCTTTCCTGATGTAATGCAGATAACAAAACAGATTTTTTTTCTCGGGTTCAAACTGGGCCAGTTACTATAGGAAAGCTGAAGCAATCGATCCCTGCGCCCGACCCAAATGCGACCCCAAAGAAAGGGTTTAAAAGTCAGATGATACAGTTAGAGTTTCTTCATTTTCTTGCCTTTTAGTTTCTCTGTTATGTTATGTTTTGTTTTTTTGTTTTTTTTCACCAGTGGAAGGTTATGTAATTCTGTATGATAAATCCCCGTGGGTGGCGTATTTATTTTAATGGTTCTCTATGTTGGCGGAGGGGAGCAAAACGTTCAACTCTTGGTTACAAGAATACCTTCAACATGCACAATTAATGTGCATCTTATTCTGATGTTTATTAAAAGTATAATTGCAAGCTCTGTTCCTAAACCTACTGATCTTTCTTCCTAGACAGCATTAGACTGTATCGTAAACATGACGCCAAGACTGTTCCAAAAGATTTGTGCATTAGTATGCTGCTTTCCAAGATGCTTGTTTTGCATAAATTCATGCAGCAAATATCCTTCAGGGAAAATTTAATCCCAGAATATATTCCGACAAGCTCAGCGAAAAAACTTATGACAATGAGAGGAATACAGTTATATTGTAATGCAGAGACTATCACTAAAATAGTTCAGTCATAAAAAATGACAATTTTATTTATTATTTGTGTGTTCTGCGCATGAGGAGTCAGACTATTTTGGAATTAATAATTGTGACTCGAGAAGTGCTGTATGCCTAGTGCACTAAGTTGCTGCCTATGTAGAGTGTTCCAAACAAGTCATGTATGCTTTAGAAGGTAGCAGCCTAAATGCAGCTCACTAGGTTTTGGAACAGAGCTTCGAGAGAATCCGGATGTAAATGTTTTTCTTGTCAATAAAATGTCTTTAAATGATGCATTATCTTTCCCTCGTGCAACCCTTTTACTATAACCTGTGACTTTATTATAAAGAAAAACATGCATTTTTTTTTCTTTTCCATTTGACATTCTAGTTTTATTTATTAATTTTTTTTGTGTGGCTATTCTGATTTCAAGCATTTCTGCATGGCCCTCAGCGTCATCTCATCTCAAGCGTCCTTTTTTGCTGCCCGTCATTCCATTGAGCCACATCTTTACTTATTAGCAGTACTTTTGCATGGAGTTTTATCGGTGAGGAGTATTGCCGTGTGCAATGTTAGTTGCATATAAATATTTAAATGCAAAAAGACATTAAAATGGGCCACAATAAAAATAACTCGTAATGCTTTTAAAAGGTCCAAGGTAAAAGAGCATAATTTGGACGTTCTCAAATATAAGAATAAACAGAGCTCCACATTCTGTGATCAGTTGTTTTCTTTTGGTTCTGTGACCTTTACGATTTGCACGTAGCTAGTTGGTAAGAATTTGCAACATATTGTGACAGAAACGAATGTCAGGAAAGGCGTTCCGGTGTCCTTTTATTTCCTTTTTGCTAAGTGGTGGTAAATGTCACACCATTTTCACTGCACATGTTAAAATACAATGAGCATTGTGCGAATTGCACCCAATTCCAGTTTTAATTAGCGCTCGATAGACAGCGTGCAACTTCACATAGCATCCGAACAGAGCCAAGTGACGCTGATGCCTACCTGACATTAGATTTGAATTCGCCACACGCACACGAAACCCTTTGATAGCGGATATCGAGTGTGTTTTATGCAGCGAGCTTTCATAGCACTAATATCTACAATCCCATTAGTGTGTTTTTTTTTTTTTTTGATTGGTAAACGGTGAGACTCTTGATTTCTGACGCTTTTAACACAGGTATTGTAGATGCTTTTTGCTTTGGTACTAATTCAGAACGTAGCCAAATGTTTCTTTGAGACGAGTTTTTTCGTTTATGTGCATGCCTGTTGTTTTGTATGTGGTATTACTGCATTCAGATTATTTTTGTTTTTGTTTTTTTCCTTCTCACCTATTCCACAATGCAATGCTGTCCCCATGATGCACCTCTGCTTGCTGTTACCTGTATGTTAATACGCTTGAATCCCATTGGCCCACTGCCATCATGTGCTCGCTGCCTGCTATTAAAAGACTCAGTCGACTGCCAAAGCAATGAAGCGACCCCTCGAGGCATCTGTAGATCTGGTACTATGACCTTTCACCTTTTGCTTTGCATGTAGCTTTTTAATGTACTGTAGCGACTCACAGAAGTTTTTAATTTGGCTTCTTTGTTTTGATAAAAACAGTAAAAGTCACCAAGTACATTTTAGTCAATTTTCAAGAAACAATGTGTGTCGTCTTTCCAAGTAAAGTAGCTTGCTTTAGTAAACGTAAGTGCCTTGCTTAAGTATCTAGCGACGGTTGTCGTCGTCCTTGTGTAAAACGGAGCGATGCAGCTTCCAGTCAACATGTGCATTGATATGTAAGTGCTGCATGCGTGCAAACTGGGTTTAACTTGTGCATGTACTCTTTCACGCTCAGGGGTTTCCCCATGGAGTCCTGCAGCCCCTACCAAAGAGACCGGCACTAGAAAAGAGTAACGGGGCCAGCACGCTCTTCAACCCCAGTGTCTTGCACTACCAACAGGCTTTGGCCAGCGCACAGCTTCAGCAGCCCACCGCTGCTTTCTTTCCCACAGGTGAGAGCAAACACACACACAAGCACAAACCCACGCACACACACCGCCCACACTGCTTTGTATTAATCCCTGGGTCACCCTCTAAACGTCACACCCTTCTTCTCTTCTCCGATCCCGACGTAACGTCGTAACCGAGGCTTTTAAGCGGCCGCGTGTCCCTTTTGCATGCAGTGCGTGTGCACGGAATACTAATGTGTAACGTTTTACAGAAGGGAAAATACAGACGTTATTTCGAGAGCGCTGCTGATTTGAATTTGGACAGTACTTTTGGGGTACTTTGATCTAAAAGTGATAGCTGGCTATAGATGACATTAGAAAATTCACAGAAGTGCTTTGATCTGCATGCTAAAACGCATTTACATCTGTGCAGATACAGCACAGTGATTATATATATATATATCTGACTCCCATCAGGATTGGATAATGCAGATACTGTACTGTATATTACAGTTTTTGATTGCAATTATTGTTGTTAACTAAAAGTAAGACAGTTAACTAAAAGTTAACTGAAATTATATTTATATAAAATTTCAGCTAGGGGCCAAGGTAACATTTATTATTTTAATTTAGTTTAATTTGATGTGCTAAAATAATTCAAACTAAAAATCTAATTAAAATTCATTTTAAAAAATTGTATAGACATTTATATAACACACATATATATATATATATATATATATATATATATATATAAACAAGCTTCTAAAATAATTAAAATGAAAAACTATAAAAATAAAAACTGATTTAAAATATTAATAAAAGCTATAATAGTATCACACTGATACTAAAATAATGCTGCAGTTGTTTATAATTAATTTAAATAAACTACAATTTTATTTTTTTATTTTATATTATATATTATAAACTTATAAAAATATATAATACATAAAATTCATTTAAATATTTTAAAACATTGTTTATTGCAAATGTAGTGTTTGCAGATGCTGGTAGTCTTTTTATTTATATTGTTTTAATATTTTATTTATATTTTATACAATATTTACTCAAGATTAATACATTTGAAAATTTTTTTGAATGTTTATATCAATTATTATAAAACAAAATATAATATATAATGTTAAAATAATATATTAATATTATATATTTTATTTATTTCATGTAATATTATATTGTAAATAAATATAACATTCACCTATATATATTTGAAAAAAATCTTAGATGCCTTTAATACATATAGATTATTGCATGTAATCAAAGTTTGAAAAATGAGTTGATTATTCAGCTTAACAAGCAACATGTACATTACTCACAGTGCGTTACAGTAAACAATAGCCATATATATTCCACCTACTATACTGTAGCTCTGTACCTGTAGGCGAACCTGCTGCGGTATTTTTATAACAATAAACACAGAAAAAGCTCTCTCCATACGTAGGGTCTGAGAGCGAGTCCGGCTGTCTAATCCCTTGTAGGTGTGTTTTGTCATCACACACCCACATGCTGGTTGTATTTCCTTTTAGCCGTCCTCTTGTGCCCCCGTTCCTCTTCTCCAACTCTGGGACTTTTGTAACAGCACTATTTTAACCATAGGAGCGGCCGTTGGCTCACCGCATGACTCTCTTGTGTGTGTGTGTGTGTGTGTGTGTGTGAGAGTGTGTGGGTGTGTGTGTTTGTGTGTGTGCGAGTTTGTGCGCGCGTGTGAGTGTGTGTGTGTGTGAGAGTGTGTGTGAGTGTGTGTTTTTGAGTGTGTGTGTTTGCGAGTTTGTGTGTGTGTGTGTGTGGGTGAGTGTGTTTGTGTGTGTGCGTGTGCGTGCATGTGAGTGTGCGTTTGTGTGAGTGTGTGTGTGTGTGAGTGAGTGAGTGTGTGGGTGTGTGTGTGTTTGTGTGTGCGAGTTTGTGCGCGCGTGTGAGTGTGCGTGTGTGAGAGTGTGTGTTTTTGAGTTTGTGTGTTTGCGAGTGTGTGTGTGAGAGTGTGTGTGTGTGTGGGTGAGAGTGTGTTTGTGTGAGTGTGTGTGCGTGTGCGTGCATGTGAGAGTGTGAGTGTGTGTGTGTGTGTGGCTGGTTTTTAGCCCTGTTGCCCTCTTCCTTTTCTCCTACACTGTTTCCCTGCGCTCTAATTTCACAACGCTAAGCTCCTGTCCTCTCATTGTGGCCCTTTGCGAATATCGATCCAGTTTATCTTCCTGGAATATGCTGAGTTTTTACCGGAATGACGACACGCTGGAGCAAGCGATCTATAATGACAAGCTTAATTGGATTTGTATGGCATGCTGAATACTGAATCTCTGGCTCTGTGTCTAATATGTTTTTCTTCCCTATTAACCTCTCTCCA